>CAMOHE010042757.1:0-80580 GCA_946598075.1 Artocarpus hirsutus | reverse complement strand
TAATTATAACTCTTCTTTATTTTCCTAATAAGAAATATTTATTACTTTTGACCGTTTATGCATTCAACTAAATTATAAGTGATTAATTGACTCTTATGCATTTTTTGTCTTTTGATTTGCTACGCTTGATATTGAACTTATCTAACAAAAGATATCAAATAAAACTTTTTTGTATTATGATAAAATTATAATAAAAAATTGTCCATTGGTTAATTCATAAATTTAAAGATAAAGATGTAATTAGATATGTTTAGAAATTATGATTAACTCTATTTATGAATATCTTAGTGCATGATACATTACATGTTAAGCAGTTATAAACATGACAAGGTTAAAGTTATTATTCAAAATTCCTTAATTATTTATGTATATAATTCAACAATGCTACTTTTGATTCTATAATTGCACAAATCAAAGTTAAAAATTATTTTAGTTTAATTATACTAGTAATTAAATTAATCATGATTAATGAAGGTAAAATTCTATATGTCCAAATTGTATCCTTGCTAACTACAAAATGATCTAAGATGAATTAACAAATATTTTGGGATGATTTACAGTTTCCTGTGATAGGGCAAAAATCTAATGGTGCACGTACTTTATACCGAATTAGCACCAACTGATGGTGTCCAAGACACTTGGGAGTGTATTTCCGTACTACACTTATAAAATAGTGTCACATGTTTTATGTGACAATATAGATATCAATTGCAAATACAATTTTTCTCTTCATTTTGGAGATAAATATTTTTCATATAGCAATATAGAAAATATTTATCTCAATACTAACGATAAATAAATAAATTTTAAATTTAAATTAGATCTTTGTAATACAAATGTTGGATTCCTATTAGAGAAAATTAGACTGCAAAAGTAAAGGTGACGTATGGCAGACTTTTCTGAGGAGGATTGTGCAACACGCCCACTGCCTTGATTTTTGTATTGCCTACGGAATTGATTTGATTTTATTTTTTTTATATATTTTTGAATCATCAATTAATTATCTACTGCTAAAAATAGACCCTTTAAAGGTCCATTTTTGGTCTCCATCTGGGTTATATGTGCTCTTATTTTTAAAGCTCCGGAAGCCATAGTTAAAATTAATTGGAAGGGCGATTAAGACGTTTTAGATCTTTCAACTAGTGTCTACACACTAGTTAATTCATGGAGAGGAGAATATGAATGACGATCATTGATTTGGAATGCTTTTATTGTCAAAATTTGTTTTGCTAAATTGGCACTAGCAATTGTAATGATTTAGGTAAATCCATAAAAAATTAACAGTGATGAAATTTAATTTTTGTCAACAGAAATTAAGAATATAGTGATACTATGGTTGTCTCGTCACCTAGTGCTTGTGTCACGATCCAAGAAACAGGGCCGCGACTAAGGAAAAAATTAAGGGAATTAAATAAGCTATACTAAATAACATGCTCAGTTGACATCACATTGATAAGAAAACAAAATAGTAATCATTGCCACACTTGGGCTTAAAGTCCACTAATAACCTTGCACAGCTTAATTACAAATAAAATAACAAGATCGACATCGGAATAAGTCGTTTAGTGCACGTATTAAACAACAAGTCTAACGAGAGATATTGTTTCTACTCAAACTTCATGAACATCGAACTCAATCTCGAACCATATGGTTCTGCAAATTTAGAATGAGCGAAATTCACAGTAGGATTATCATTTTATTAAAACACGTTGTTTCAATAATTAATGAAAACATGTAATTTAACTAGTCAAATAAAAAGTAGAGATGAAATAGCCCAATAAAATTCTCAGCTTACAAATATTTGATATATCATATAGGGAACATACTTACAATGCTTTAGCCTTTGCCCAAGCTGCGGAGCACCCCGATCAAGGTTTAACGTCCTGCTCCTAGGGTTACAGTCTACATAACCCAATCTCTATGGCTACTTAAAGATCGACCGTCAGGAGCCATGCACATCCTAGTGTGTTTGAAAACAAGAGGTGGTTGGAATAGCCTATTCTGAGTCTAAATCAATTTAAAATTCCTTTATTAAAATAAGAAAACAAGTATGTTTACATATAATATACTATTCACAAACTCAGAGCAATGTGATTAAAACACATTCATAAGTAATTTGTTGTAACATGCTCATCTCAAGTAATTTAATTTGACCAAAAGCAAAACATCATAATTTAAAACATGGCTACCAAAGGAAGGACGAGAATCGTGCCTTAGAATTAGAAATGCAAATGTTGTTATCACCAATAAAAAAATTTAACATAAGTTCCACTTCAGAAAAACCTTAAAACACATTTAAAGTTAGAAAAAATGCTCAATCGGGTATCATTATGCTAATTTAATTATCAGTGTGCCAGTCTATGTAAAATAATTGTGATATACAAACATTGACTTCTCATGTTTTTTGAACACAAAAACAAGATTTTGAAAGTATTTTCAAGTTACAAAACGATAGCAAAGAAAATATGAAGCATCAAGGAAACAATTTGGCTCAATTCAAAAAGTTGTCTGGCTTGGGGAATGGTGGAAGCTATCACCGGCTACCACCCTTAGTTGACGAGCCTCCAAAGAGGTGGTGGATAACCCTCAAGGTTGAGCTAGGCAGAAGCAGCTTCCCCCCTCTCGCGACCTAACTTGTTCTAACTCAAGTTTTTCCATTCCAAACTACTTTATAATGCATAAAAACATCCCAAATCACTATATTCATCAACATGAAACATCGATAAACATTTTTTTGCAAATTTTGTTCAGAAACATAATCTATAAATAAAAATCAAAACTTTTTCAAAACTATTTCAAGAACACATGCAATCTGACTTTTACAACTTTGACCGTGAAATAATCCAACATGCATGGCAACATCTAGGTTTACATCATCAAAACCACAAATAAACACATCATTTTTTCACAAACCCAGGTTTTAATCCGACAATAAAGAGAAGAAATAAGCAAGAACTAGATTTTCAAAAAGAGAACACAACATAATTATAACTTTTGTTTGAAATCTCACCTTTATTCCTTCTCAAATGAAGCTAGAAATCAGTCTCCTTCTTTGAAATTTCCATTTGTTTGAAGAGAGAGAGGAAGAAATGAGAAAAAGAAAAAAGGAGGAAATTTGATTTGTTCTAAGTTAGTTTTAATGTGAAAAGAGGCTTTTAAATAGGGCACAATGGTAGTTTTTATAATAAGAGGAAAGTAGCATGGGCAAATATGTAACCTAACATTTTAAAGCCAATAAGTAGAATTTTAAAATGACACCTAAGTTAAAAAATGCAATGGAATTTAATATGACTAAGATAAACACTTAATCATACTTAACATGCTTAATAATTTAATTTAACACAATTAATTTCACTTAAAATTTACGAGCATTACATCCTTTTCCCTTAAAAGAAATTTCATCCTTGAAATTTTAAAAATCTATTTGAAATCAAAAACTGCACTATGTACTTAAATGTTACTATAACAACATATGTCCTGACTTAGAAATTGAAAAATCAAAACAAAACAATGAAAATTACACAGGTTTAGTTCCTGAGAGTTCTAAAGGCTATGCTCTAATTTCATTCTATCACTACTCAGCCTCCAAAGGGGGCTATGATTAAGGGAAATATTAAAGAAAATTAAACTAGGATTAAGTAAATTAAACTATGAAACCATATCGACAAGTAAATAATAGTCTAAGCCATAATCAAAACAAAGGAATCAACCTAGATTGCTTTAGTATGTAAATAGCAACAACAATAATGATAATAAAACTTATTGTCTATACAGGGCTTAAAGGTCTATAAATTACATTAAAGTCCAACATAATTATTACAAATACTATTAGAAAAACAGTATGTAGCGAAATTTTAAAATTTTTTTATACCATGGTATTTTTCAAAACATAAGTTTGACACACATATACATTAATTGACAAGATATTACTAATCATGTTAATGCAAAAAAGCTCCCATAATCCATGAAGAGTATAACGTTTTGGAAGAGCCTCAACTAGCTGGTCTTTTTTGCTATTCTCTATCCACGATCAGAGTATGTGTGGGTGTACATCGTTCAGTCTTTCCTCGATGAACCTCCTTCCAACCAATTGAGAAAAAACCTAAAGCTATGGTTTGTGATTTATGAACAATAGCTCTTCGGGAAGTTGCAGAGTCTCACCAGCAAAATCTCACTCTAGATTTCTCAATTGATCTAAATAATAATAAGTTTCACTCCCCTTTCTATAGAGGTTGGGCCCAAGAGTCAATCCTTATCATATAAGGCCTGGAAAATCTAACTCAAAATCAAATCAGGATCAATATCTGATAAAATCTACATGAAAATACGTGATCTTTTTATCGTACAGTTGGTAGGCTAAACTGCCAGATCGGCCTGTAGAACTTGATCCATCGACAGGCCGAACATAAAGATCGGCTGATAAACTTTCGATAAATGAACCCTGTGAATCTTTATTGCCCACCTGAGATTCTTGGGATAAAGCCTCAGTTTCAATTCAAATAACCCAATATAGAAGTTATCTAATTAAAACAGTCATATCTAGATAATCTCGAGGAAAATAAATATTCCTGATAATTCAACAAGTTTATCTTGAATTAATTTATTCAAAATTAATCCAACCAATAAGCATACACGAATTATCCTATCCCGATGATTCAACAAGTTTATCTTGAATTAATTTATTTACAAAATTAATTTAACTGATAAATAAATATGAATTATTTGATCCTATGGAATTTTAGCCAACCTAAAAATTTGACGCAAGTCACCAATTATTGAAAAAGCACGCCATATCGTTATAGTATTTTTATGAGCTTGTATAGGGGACCTGATAGACCTATATAGTTCAAGCTCTAGATAATTATAAAACCCAATATCCTAAATATACATTTCATAATTATCAACTCTAATGCTACTCCACTAAAAGCTTAGACCTGTACTCTCAAACTATGTAGAATTACTTGGTTTTTGTCAAGTATCAAAGATAAAGCATTTTTTGACATTGTTAATCTACAATAAAGAATCATATACTAAACATAAGCAAACATACCATAATAATTTAGTAAGATAACACAATCATGAAATATCACAACGTTACAATGATAATTCCCAACTCAAAATTCAACAAGCTTCTAGGGGAGACTTGCCAAATTTAATCAAGAACACGGATCCTCTCCTGATTAATATATGCCATCCAGGACCCGTATGATCCAGCATATATTAATAATCGTTTCTTTGGCCATCAATTTTATTAACAGAGCTCCTAGGGGAGGTTAATAATAAAATTAACATGAGTGTTTAGACATCATTTTAATATTTTATCTATGATTTATAATTACTACCTTGGGGTGTGCAACCATAAATCATGCTAAAATGCCTTATCTTTTCGGAGATCCAATCTGGTTCATGATGAAATCCTTTCTTAGAGGTCGAAACCACCATGTACCACCTATAGACCAATGATGGAGGCCGTAGGTCCTCTCTTCGAAAACCTTCTCCCACTTATTCTTTTGAAATTAAGGTTTTATTTTATAAACATGCATGAACAACTTTTAATGAGTAGCACTCCTTATTCTATATGGCATGTTATCAATATACATGGTAAATCATATTATAATGTAGACAAGCATAGCAATTATGTAAAGCCACAAGCAAGATAATAATAAAAAAACTATAATATTATGGTTCCACCTTAGAGAAAAGAAAACAAAGATTACAAGAGAATAATCAAAGCATATTATTGATTCTTCATCCTTGAGTCTTCAAGTTGTATCATTCTTCATGTAATGTCCATCTTCAAGTCTTCAATCCCACATAGATCAAAAACTGCATATCTCTGGTCATATCCAATTTAATGTTTCTCAGAATTGTCCCAAACATAAAATCAAAATTACATCAAAAAATGCACCTTTTCAAAAAAAATTACAGCTTTTTACTAGCATGCCGATCTATGTAATTGGCTTGCCGATCATGATCCATCAGCTTGTCGATCTTTTCAGGTCAGCTTGCTGATCATGATAGTTTGGCCTGCCAAAATCAAAAGTTTAGCCTGCCGCTAGAGCTGTTATATTTCTATCCTACTAACGGCCTGCTGAACCCAAAGTCCAACTTGCCGATATCGTCGACCTATCGAACTGGAGGGTTCGGCATGCCAACCGAGCAAAATCACGCTTTTCAAAAAAATACATTTTTAATGTGATTTCTCATTTTTTTTTCAACAATTCAAAAACATAAAATTAAAGACTCAGAAAATACTTGGGAATGCCATCATCTATCTTCTAGATCTACCTTCTAGATTCGTCTTCTCCGAATGATTATTTAATTACAAAATTCTTATAAATTTAAAATTTAATAATAATTCCTAGATGGAGATGATAGTCTACCATCTAATTATATAAAAAACCTAGATGCACATTATAATCTTTAAGGAACCATAACAGGTATAAATTAATTGATTAATTAATTAATAATTTAATCAATCATAATTAATTAATAAACATTCACCATATAATCCTTGACAACATAAAAATATATAGAAACTCTAAAGTGCCAACTCTCTAAAAAATTAAATTCAAGCATAGGAAAGATCAGATCACATAATTTATGCATATAGCATGATCACAAACTTGCAAATGTATAAAAAAACCATGGCTTTGATACTAACTGTTGGAAAAACAATATGCAGTGTAATTTTAAAATTTTTTTTATACCAAAGTATTTTTCAAAACACAAGTTTGACACACTATATGCATAAATTAACCAGATCTTACTATCCTCATAAATACAGAAAAGCTCCCGCAATCCATGAAGAGTCTAACGTTCCAGAAGAGCCTCAACCAACTGGTTTTTTTTGCTATTCTCTACCCATGATCAGAGGTGTACATCGTTCAGCCTTTCCCCGATGACTTTCCTTCCAACCAAGTAAGAAAAAACCCAGAGCTATGGTTCGTGATTTGTGAACAACAGCTCTCTGGGGAGTTGTAGAGTCTCATCAATAGAGTTTCACTCTAGATTTCTCAATTGATCTAAATAATAGTGAGTCTCACTCCCCTTTCTATAGAGGTTGGGCCCAAAAATCAGTCCTTATCGGAAAAGGACTCGAAAATCTAAATCAGAATCAAATCAAGATCAATATCTGATAAAATCTACGTAAAAATACGTGATCTTTTTATCGCATAGTCTATAAGCCGAACTTTCAGACCGACCTATTGAACTTGCTCCATCTGTAGGCCAAACATAAAGATCGGCTGATTGAACTTCGATAAACCATTCCTATAAATCTTTAATTCCCACCTGAGATTCTTAGGATAGAGCCTCAGTTTTAATTCAAATAACCTAATAGAGAAGTTATCAAATTAAAACAGTCATATCTATATAATCTCTAGGAAAATAAATATTCTTGATAATTCAACAAGTTTATCTTGAATTAATTTATTCAAAATTAATCCAACCGATAAATGGACATGAATTATCCGATCCTGATGATTCAACAAGTTTATCTTAAATTAATTTATTCATAAAATTAATTCAACTGATAAACAAACATGAATTATCTGATCCTATTGAATTTCAGCCAATCTAAAAATTTGACACAAGTCACCAATTATTGGAAAAGCACGTCGTATCATTACAAGATTTTTATGAGCTAGCAAAGGGGACCTGATGGACCTATATAGTTCAAGCTCCCGATAATTATGAAATCCAATATCCTATATATACATTTCATAATTATTAGCTCCAACACTACTCCACTAAAAGCTTAGAGCTGTACTCTCGAACTATATAGAATTACGAAGCCCGAATAGCTAAGTCTCTATGACATATCATAATGTTTTGCATCCCCATAGGATTATCCATAATCGGCTTAAGGACAAGTTCTGTCTTACTTTCCTAATTATTTTTATCTTACATTTCATTATCTTACTATCGAAAAACTTACTATCTAAAGACAATGTACCATTCGATTATACCTATGTATCCAAATGTTTGAGTGCTCTAAATTTTTAATTATAGGATAACGCATACAAGAGGATATTAACTACTGCTAAAGAGGAGCTATGGATTTCATATCTATGAATAACAAGTCTACGCTATCAAGAGTCATGCCTCCAAGATACTAACATGCGTACCACTATTAAAGTGTGGATATCACTCTTTAGTAAATCAAAAGACACAAGTCAAGGCAATAGACTCACTATTCATCTCAAGATTAAGATACAATGTGTATGATTGTCTAAAGTGAATCGATTTGCCAAGATAGAATTATTAATACAAATCAATTCACTTTATGTCTCGATCCAACACATCGTCACCTTTGACAATGTGACAATGTTTTTATTCGTAGAGTCCACCTCTGATGGTCAAGGCAAACCATCTCCAATTAGGAATATAGACAATATAACAATCTTTGCATGAATAAAGCGCCCAACTTTATTCCTTCGATTGTGGATCTTATGATTTAGACCGCCACCTTAAGAATCATGTCTTCCACTTAATCTGTCCATCATATGCCTAATTCTTAAAAGTTTAGGCTGACAGTCTCAGACTTCACTTTGCTTAACATATATTTAACAAATATGAACATAAAGAGGACAAGATTTGGTATATAAATAATAAATAAATTCTTTATTGATAAAAATGTCTTCAAAAACATATTATATTTTTACTCCTTAGGGCATATAGGTCCAACAAATACTACCATCAAGACAAGTTGTACAGTACACATATCACATAATAGTTTCAAAGAGAGATACCATTTCTGCTCAATTTTCATGAACATCAAACTCATTCTTAAACCTAATTGGTTCTGCAAACTTAGGAGTGGAATTTTTAAAACAGTAAAATGAGAGTGAAAGACCTAGTGAGATTATCATTTTATTAATACACACTATTTAAATAATTAATGACAACATGAACATTTAAACAATCAAATAAAAAAAAAAAGATGAGTTGCCCAATAAACTTCTCAACTTATAAATCTTTGATATATCGTATACAAAACATACTTAGAGTGCTTTAGCCTTTGCCCATTCTACAGAGCGCCTTGATCGAGGTTTAGGGTCCTACATTGAGGGTTATACTCTACATAACCCGATCTCTATGGCTATTTAAAAACAAACC
The DNA here is from genome assembly GCA_946598075.1 of Artocarpus hirsutus. Classification (NCBI taxonomy): domain Eukaryota; kingdom Viridiplantae; phylum Streptophyta; class Magnoliopsida; order Rosales; family Moraceae; genus Artocarpus; species Artocarpus hirsutus. The sequence goes on along the minus strand of CAMOHE010042757.1, from coordinate 71,460 downwards.
ACTAGGAGCCGTGCACATCCTCAATGGTGTTTGAAAATGATAGATTCTTAGAATTGCTTATTCTAAGTCTACATCATAATTTTAAATTCAATTACTAAGATAAGAAAACAAGTATATTTACATATAATATGCTTTTCACAAACTCATATCATTGTGATCAGAACACATTTCATGAGTAACTTGTCATATCGTGCTCATTTAAAGTAATTTAATATGGCCAAAAGCAAAACATCATAATTTAAAACATGGCTACTAAAAAAAGGATTAGAATCCTCCCTTGGAATTAGAAATGCAAATATTGTTGGCTCCATTTAAGAATTTTAACGTAAGCTCCATTTCGGAAAAATCTTAAAGCACATTTAATGTCAGAAATAATGCTCAATTGGATATCATTATGTTAATTTAATTATCAATGTGCCTATCTATGCAAAATAATCAAGGTATGCAAACATTGACTTCTCATGTTTTTCGAACACAAAAACAGAATTTTGAAAGCATTTAGAAAACGATAGAAAAGAAATTACAAAATATCAAGGAAACAATCTGGCTCAATGAGGAAAGCTATCTGGCTTAGAGAAAGGTGGAAGATGTCATTGGCCACCAACCTTGGTTGACCATCCTTCAAAGGGGCGGTTGATTGCCTTAAGGCCAAGCTAGGCAAAAGCAAATTTCCCCCCTTCCACGACCAAACCTATTCCAACTTAGGATTTTCCATTCCAAACCACTTTTTAATACATAAAAAATCTCAAATCACTATATTCATCAACATAAAACATATAAAGACATTGTCCCCAAATTTTCATGCTCAGAAGTACAATTTAAAAATTAAAAATTAGAACTTTTTCAAAACTAATTCAAGAACACATGCAACCTGACTTTTACAACTTTGATAATGAAAAAATCCAACTAGCATGGCAATATCTAGTTTTAAATCATCAAAACCACAAATAAACACACCATTTTTGTCGTAAACCCAGGTTTAAATTCAAAAATAAGAAAAAGAAATAAGCAAGAATTAGGTTTTCAAAACGAGAACACAATATAATTAGCTTTTGTTTGAAATTTCACCTTCATTCCTTCTCAAATAAAGCTAGAAATTAGTCTCCCTTATTGAGGTGTTAAGTTCCCCGGCCAGAGCCTGGTGGGCACCTCGAACGTATTGTCGAGAGGGTCCCTACTTGGGGAGGGGCCTAGCTTGAAGTTGCCTCCCGTGGGGGGGAGCGCGTCCCCCAAGAGTCAAACCCGTATCCTCTTGAATAAGAGGGTCTTAGGGTTGCCCCTGGGTACCAATCCAACCAATAACCCTAAGACCCCTTTATTCAAGAGGAAATGGGTTTGACTCCTGGGGGACGCGCTCCCCCCGCAGGAGGCAACTCTGAGCTGGGCCTCTCCCCGAGCAGTGACCCTTTCAACAATACGTTCAAGATGCCCGCCAGGCTCTGGCTGGGGAACTCAACACCTCAACATCCCTCTTTGAAATTTCCATTTGTTTGAAGAGAAAAGGGCAAGAAATAAGAAAAAGAAAGGAGGAAATTTGTTTTGTTTCGAGTAGGTTTTAATGTGAAAAGATGCTTTTAAAGAGGGCACAATGGCAGTTTTTGTAATAAGAGGTAAGTGGCATGGGCAAATATGTAACCTAAACCTTTAAAGCCAATAATCAAAATTTTAAAATGACACCTAATTTAAAACATGAAATGGAATTTGATATGACTGAGATAAACACTTAATCATACTTGGCATACTTAATAATTAAATTTAAGATTAATTTCAATTAAAATCCACAGGCATTACAACTTAGCTTGATATGACTTGTACAAAGATTCATCGAAGCTGGCTTGGCCCATATGGTCTTTTTCTTAAGAAGAAAATTTCATTTATTTTATATGTAATTCACGTAGGTTGGTCAGGTTTTATCTCTTCTCCTCTAGGTTAGCCTGTTCCCTTATATGGCCTAAGTTGTGCCATAAGTTCTCTTATGGCTTGCATGGGCCACGTTAGGCAGCCCGCATAGACACCTCTAATTATACTATTGTCAAGTATATCCTAAATATATAGGTGTTTTTATTTTGTAATAAGCATTATATGATTTAGATAAGATCATCCCACTTATATTAGAAATAGATAACACCACACTATTATAGAAGAAAAAACTCACTAAAAAAATTCATAAGATAATCCCATTCATTTTTTAAATTCATATATTATATATATATAAACGTAGGTTTGCGTGAGCTATCTCTTGTTCTCTATGTCCTGTTCCATCATATGGCCTAAGTTGGGCTATAATTTCTTTTCTGGCTTGTATGGGTTGCACTAGGCAACCCACTTAGATACCTTTAATTATGCTACTATTGAATGTATTCTAAATATATAGGAGTCTTTATTTAGTAATCAACATTATTATGATTTGGATAAGATTATCTTATTCATGTTGGAAATAGAAAACATTACACTTTTGTCAAAATAAAAGCCCCAACTTTACTTACCAATTATGAAGCCAAGTTTAGTATGCGTTCTAGAATTATATCTTTTGCATATAAACACTTCATATACATAATTAAAGACTTATAGCAAGTATAGAAGCCTTATGATATTAACTCACAAATATAACAAAGAATTAATCTTGTATAAATAAATAATAAATCACAAAAAAAATTTCTCTTATAATGGCATAAAAAAATTACATGAAATATGCCATGTGCGGCTTATAACTTATGATCATCATAAGTTATAGCCAAATTTTAGATCATGTGTATTCTTTTGATACTCCTTTCACACAAAGTTCCTATAAAAATGTTTGTGTCGTTTGATTTGAACTCTATTGAGTATATTTTTCCATTAAAGTTGCAATCTTTGATGTTCCACTTGCGGTACCATCATGCAATGGGCACTAGACTCTCCCCAATTTTCTATAATTTTTTTTTTTTTTTTACCGCATGCCACATTACTTCTACATACCTTCTTCTATCTGTTCTTTCATCAAGCTGTTGACTTAGTTGCACGTTCGCTAACATGGTCTCCACCAATTAAAAATTTCCTCTCTTCCCATCACCTCATGTGTACAACTCAAACCTTCATCTTTTACAACAATCAAATCAATATTCTTGCCTTTACCTCACCAAACCATGACCCTAGTAATATTTTCTTTTTACCAACATAACTAAATAGTCTTAATAGCTATTTTATGTCTACATGATCCAAGAACTATATCAACAAACACATTCAAGAACTTAGCCTTTTCAACACCCTCTCATGTAATTAATGATGAGTCGGACCCTATTATTCACACCCAAGAATTCAAAATCCCAATGGAACATGGAAAATTATCCTTTCACATACCTCACCAAGCCTTTATTTTGGATACAAGTAGATTTTTCATATTAAATGTCTATCTAATAATTCTGTTGATAGGCAGAAGCTAGATTAGTTGCTAAAGGATTTAACCAATATGCAGTCATTAACTATTACAACATATTCAACTTCATAGCAAAATAACCATTATTCACCTCATTCTAAGCATTGTCATAGGTCTTGGTTGGTATCTACATCAGTTAGATGTGAAAAACGCTTTTCTTTAAGGCAAGTTGATTCAAGATATGTTTATGGTTAAATGATCGAGCTACATTAAGTCTCTCTTGTGACGCTTGTGGTGCATTAGATACACATACCTAAATCTCAAGTAGTCATAATGAAAGTGACGAAGTAGTCATGCCTTCAACTTGTCAAGACCTTCATAGGACTGACTGTACGTTGGCTTGATTACCTTTTATCCCAAATGGCTTTTCAGTTATTTTTTCCTCTAAACAAGATTCATATTGTGGCAAAATTTAACATCCAAGAAATTTTGAGGACCATCTTTTATCAATTTTTTTTTATTCTATTCAAGTGAATATGACCTAACCTTAAATTTCACGAAATGTCTTAGTAGATTTAAAGTTTTAACTCGTTTAGAGTTTCAATTAGTTCATTATCGAACAATGAATATATTATTCTTTAGTGTATAACTATCATTTATATCACTTGGTTTATGATTTAATTTTGCCATCTTATGTTGTATATTCTTAAAGCATACCCAAAAATATATCTCTAAAAATCCAATCTATGTACACATTGCAAGGAACACCTATTTTGGGGTTGCCATTATCATCCTTAAAATATAGACTAACAATGAAGACTGTGGGTCATTATTAAAAAGGTCTTTAGAACAATTGCCCTTAAACTTATTGCATATTATTAATTTACCCCATAAACTTTAACTTTTGCAAGTTGCATCTTTAACTTACAAATTTATAGAAAATTGCCCTAATTGATAGCGATGTTATTTCTTTGACTAAAACTGACATGTAATTTTCACATAGATCTTTAATTATAAGAGTATAAAAGATCTTTTGTTATAAATTTTAACCCAAATTTATATTTAAAACTAAGGTAATTAAAATTTTTTTGTTTTGATATAAACTTAATTAAGATACTAATCACAATAAATATGCATAAATACACAGAAATGACCATTCATGCATTAGTTAATGATTGATGTACAAGTTACAAGTTTATTTTGATCAAAAAACTAATATCGCTATTAATGGGATAATTTGCTATAAATTTGTAAGTTTAGGGTGTGATTTGCGAAAATCAAAAGTTCAGAAAGAAAATTGCTAATCTTCGATAAGTTTAAGTGACAATAGTAAAACAAACTTTTTAAAAAGAGGTTCAAACTATTGAAATGTTCCAAACAATGGTAAGATGAGACTAAAGCATTTCTATTTAAAATATTTGAATAAAATTATGAAAATGTGTAGCTAAATCTTAAATAATTTAGCATTTATCAAATAATTAACACAAAAGAATGTACAATTTTGTGTGCTAATAAGTTGTGGATGCCCTTAAGCTTGGCATGATATGAATGGCTATGACACGTACACTTAACAAGACTTGTTGTAGGTGAATTTGTTTAGTGGTCATAGTAGAATGATGCTAGTTGTTGGGGAAGGAGTTGGCTATATTGGATTTCCATAGAAAAAATTTTGGACGATCAATGTTGGTATAGTAAGTTGAACACCATAGACTTCTTGTGATTTTATATTAACAACCAAAATCTTTTGTCTTTTCCTCCCCTAGAGTGTTGTCTTGAGACATCTCCATGTGCTCCTCACTTAGTATAGGGTTATCCTTGAATATGAAAGGGTAAGCTAGGTCTACCAACAACTCATAAGCTTCATCATCAGTTAGATTTATGAACGCACCACCGGTCATTGTATCAACTAATTATTTTACCCTCTCCTGCAAACCATTGTAAAATATAAAAGTTTGAAGTTTTTTTTATAAGCCGTGATCAAGGGATATGCTAAGTATGCCATTGAACCTCTCCAAAGCATCGTTGACTGTTTCCAAGTCATATTAAGCAAAGTTCATAAGTACTTGTCGAAACTTCTTGAAGTATTTCATACAAGACATCTTAAAAAATTAAAAATTAATTAAAATAAAATAAAAAGAATTGAAAAATGTTAAATTTAATCTTAAAACTAATCGGTATCAATATCAACCAAATTAAACAAAACAAAACCTGGCAATGGCAAAAAAAATTTATTAAATGATGAGTAAAATATTATTCCCATGAGGATTGTGTTAATCTTGTTAAGTATTAAAATTGGAACTCTAGAATTATTTGAATGAATCAAAATGAAGAAAAAAAATAATAATAATAAAACAATAATTAATAAAAGATAAAGAAAATAAAAACTAAAACACTATAATCTCTTCATGCCAATTTATTATTAACTAACTCTCATAGTCTATAAGCCAAGGACCCTAATTTATTAAACTCCTTCTCTCAAGTGCCTAGCAGAAATATTTCTAAAATCCGATTTCGATATCCTTATAAAAATCAAGAAATCAAGAATTCATTAGATTCAATGTTTTGAATAGCTTTAAAAGAATTAAAGGCTTTTCTAAACTCTGAAATCCTAAGTTGTATTATCCAAGATTGTATCGAAAAATTCCCTCTCTCAAATATCGAATTGTAAATATAATCATGCAATTCATGGTCAAGAAATCATAAGCAATGAGAACAAAATAACACATGTATAGGTGTCACAATTCTCCATGCTTGATTCTCCAATCTTCATTGTTCTTCTCTTAACCTTCCTGTTGTCTTCTCTCTTGAAAATTAGAAAATAGAATTCCTAAGCCTAAAAATAAAAATAAAAATAAAAAATAAAAAATAAAAAATAAAAAATAAAAACCAAAGAAAAATTACGAATGTATTTCTCCTTGGCTCTCACAATTATTAGGGATTAAGCCTCTTTTAGAAAACTAAAAAGGTTCTATTTATAAGCTTTAAACCATATGATTAACTTAAAATTGAAACTTGGATCTTTCCAAATGAGGTTTGGGCTGTAGCGCCAATTTTAGCTGCTACAGCACTATGCTCTCTTGAATTCATATAGGGGTTAGTTCTGATGGTCTATTTTCTTCTTATTCAATACAAAAGATGCTTTTTTAATTAATTCTCTTTGATTTCTTTCACACCAGTTGAAGGAAAGAATCCCACATCAGGTCTCTGTTGCACACTTGACACATGGTGAAAGTTCATTGGTGAGATAAAATAATGGGAAGCATGGTCGACGAGAACTGGGTTAGACGTGAGGTTGCATGAGTTTTGGTGGAGTGCCATGCATTTGATCCATGTTGGCCAAGGACTGTACTGATCGTTGGGACCCCCCACTTTCACTCACCTGTAAGCTCGGGGCTGTGATACGCACTATCTGACTTCATCTAGAGCTCGATCACATAGCTAGAAATGGGAGTTGATGCCTTGACACCTCGCGAGCAATTTTTCTTATTTTTTGGGCTATTTTAGTTTCAAATTTTTATGGAAAAATTAGGAGATGTTTGTTTGAAGCATTTTGGTATTCAATATATTCAAATTTAGATTTGAGTATCAAGAATCGTTTGGATACATATTTGTTTCACCCAAAATCTAAATCCTTTAAGTACTAAGAATTCAAATTTTCAAATTTCTATTCCTTCTAAACTTTAATACTCAGATATCTTTGTTACAGTAAAAACCAAAATTCTCTCTTTTATATTTAAGAAAAAAAGTAATAACTGCTTCATTTGATATCCAATTGAGATGATTCTTTTTTCATTATGTTTTTAGTAAAGAGAGGAATAAATTAATATCCATATTATATATTTTTTAGGACCATTAACATTAAGATTTTATTGGATTTGTTAATAAATCAAAAAACTATTTTCACTACATCTCCAAACACAAATTCTAATTTTATTTATACTCAGATTAAAACTTAAATACACATCTAAACGTCAATTTAGATAATAATTTAAATCAATAACTCAAATCCTAATTCAAATCACACTAACTCAAATCAAAACACTAGTTTGAATCTATTTAGCAAACAGACCCTTATAAAAATGCCCCCCCTAAGGAGCCCATTTTTAAGATTTCACTCTTAAAAGACTTTTTTCAAAATTGCCCCTTTAATAAAAAATGTGATTCATTAAAAGTACAACTTACCCTTCCTCTTGAAATGGAGCCTGCCAAGTTCCATCCCGGTACCTTCTAGAACCTGTTAGGTTCTATCTTAAAACCCGCTAGGTTTTGTCTTGGAACCCACTGGGTTCCATAGTAGAACTTGTCAGGTTCCATCGTGGAACCTACCTTTGGTCCCTGGATTAGGATTTCAGATTATAACCTACCAATTTTCAACTTTAAACCTAATAGGTTCTAATATATTTTTTTGGAACCTACCAGGTTCCGTTTTGGAACCTACTAGGTTTTGTCATCAAACTTGTCAGAACCCTACTTCAGTCATCGGAGCAGAATATTAGATTGTAACCTACTAGGTTTCAAATTAGAACTTATTTTGTTCCAACATATTTTTTAGAACCTACCAGGTTCTATCCCCGAATTAGTTGGAACCCACCAGATTCTGTCCTAAAACTGGTTGAGTTTCAATATATAACTTGCTAGATTCCTTCCAAAAAATCACCTAAACCATCAAATTTTATATAAAAACCTACTAAATTTTGATTCAAAATCTAATAGACTATTTTTTTCCTAACAACTGCCACTGTATTAAAATTCTTTGAGCAAAATCATTACAAAATAATAACAATATAAAATAGACTTTTAGTCCCATTATTACTTTAGCAACATTAGCAAGCTCTTCAACGCCCTAAACATTAAGCCATAGGCCTTCACACCAAATTTGATGTCTTTGGCTACATAGTTCCTCGCTCAACTCAATCTAATGCCGATCTATTCAAATTTGCATAAAAACCATATTCAAATTTGCATAAATTCCTAAATCTATTGAGTGTTATTTTTGTCAACCTATGAACCAAGACAACAAAGAAAAATGAGAAAAATCCAAACAACAAAACAACCAAAAAAATACTTTAAATTTGATGCTCATATAAAAAATGAAAACATACATGTCTTTAGAGGTGAGGCGAGTTCGATGCCACCAATGCCTCAGAGTCAAAATCCACTGATAGAACCACACCGACGTCAGCTTTGGTGCTATCAAACTCTAGAAAGCGAATCGACCATGATGGCTTTATCGCAAACAGCATGAAAGGCTTTTGTTCCTCATCATTATAGAGTGATCGCCATCACAAAGAGAGAAAGAAGAGAAATCTGGCTTTAGTTTTGGTAGTTGGTAGTGTCACGGTGGTCATAAGTGGCGACAACATCAAAGACTAGTGGCAAATGAATGGTGGCCGGTCGTCTTGGTTGTCACAACTAAGGAAATCATTAAGGTTGGAGGATGGGGAAGGCGGTGATGGCGATGATATTAGAGGGGACAGCACCGACGTAGGAGAAGCTTATAGATCGGGATCATTTAGCCACCACCTTCAAAAGCCGCATGCTTTGTAGATAGATTAGGATGATTGGGAGCTTGCTGCTATTAGCCATTGACAATTTTGGTGATAAACTTACAAAGATAGAGATCGATCGACCAGAAGACAGGAGAGATGAAAGAGAGATGAGAGAAAGAAGAATGAAAAAAACCAAGAGAGGAGAAAGAGGAAAAAAATCAAATTAGGGTTTGAATTTGATTTTTGAACTAGGGATAAAAATGTCAAATTGAAAATAAAATAAAAAAAAAAACAGTTAAGGGGAAGTTTTGAAATGTAAAAAAATAGAAGGCAGTTCTAATAAGTAGTGCATTTTAAGGACATTTTGTGTAGTTTTCTCAATTTTTATACTCCTTTTACTAACACCAAATTGCCAAGTTGCCCAATTCATTCAATTAACCTACACCAAGAAGGGAATTAAATAAAAAGGAAGCTAATTAAAATCAAATCAAATCTAATTAAATTAAAACAAATAAAATATAGGGAAATTATATCAAATAGCACACTTTTCAATCTTAATGTAAGTAAATAGCATAACTTTACAAATATTAAAGAAGATAGCATTTTCATAATTCTTGATTTTTTGTACACTAAAATTTCCAATATTCCCCCCAACTTCTTTGTCGCCTCCAAAAAAAAAAAACCTAGATATACTTTCTCTCTCCTCTCCCCTCCTTTTTCCTCTTTTTTTTTTTTCCTCTCCAACCCTAGTGGCATTTTGGCAATCTCTTATGACTCCAGCAACTTCTCCCACCATGACTCCAGTGACCTCGAGTAGCTTCAATGACGAATTTGGGGCCTCCCTTCACGACGAAGACGTCTTCCTCTCTAAGATCTCACATGACTCCAATGGCTTCTTCAAACAAAGCTCCTATGATATTTGCTCAATTTTGACTACGTGACTCTAGCAACTTCTTTGGTGTAACTTCTGCAATGTTCATGGCCTTATGACCCCAATAGGCACCTGTGATTTTCATGGTCTCGTGACTCCAGCAACTTCTCCAATGTTGCTCTTGGGATTATGGCCTCGTGACTCTAGCGCTCCGACTTGCATGACAGCCGGTAAATAGTTTTGATGATATGGAAACCGAGGGATGAGGGAGTTTCAAGGAGGGAAACAAAGAGAGAAGGGAAGAGTGAGAAACAAGGAAGGAGGAGAGAGAAAGGAAGGAAGAATAAAAAGAAAAAAATGCTAATAATCAATTGTAATAATTACATTGGAGTTATTTTTGTAATTTAACTAGTTAATAAATGTGCATATATGTTTTTGGCCTATTTATTAACTTTGTTTTTTGTTGGACATGTATGCCTTAAGGAGAAAAAATGTAATATGTTTTTGATACATTTTTATCAATAAAGAATTTATTTATTATTTATATACCAAATATTGTCCTCTTTACGTTCATATTTTTTGAATGTATGTTAACAAATAATAGTCCGAGACTGTCAATCTAAACCTTTAAAAATTGGGCATATGATGGAAAAATTATGCTATAGACATAATTCTTAAGATGATGGTCTAAATCATAAGATCCTTAATCGAGGGAATAAAGTTGGATGCTTTATTCATGCAAAGATTGTTATGTTGTCTGTACCCCTAACGAGAGATGGTTTGTCTTGACCATTGGAGGTGGACTTCGCGAATAAAAACATTGGCACATTGTCATAGATGATGATGTGTAGAATCAGGGCATAAAGCAAATTGATTTGGATTAATAATTCTATCTAGGCAAATCAATTCACTTTAGACAATCATATGTATTGTATCTTAATCCTAAGATGAATAGTGGGCCTATTGTCTTGACTTGTGTCTTTTGATGTACCAAAGAGTGATATCCACATTTTAATAATAGTACGCATGCTAGTACGTTGGAGGCATGACTCTTGATAGTGTAGACCTATTATTCATAGATATGGAATCCATAGCTCCTCTTTAGGAGTAGTTGATATCCTCTTATATTTGTTATCCTATAATTGAAAAACTAGAGCCCTCAACCATTTAGATATGTAGGTGTAACTGAATGATATACTGTCTTTACATGGTAAGTTTTTCAATGGTGAGATAATGGAAAGTAAGAAAAAAATAATCGGGAAGGTAAGATAGAACTTTTCTTTAAGCCAATTATGGATAATCCAGTCTGGATATGATACATTATAATATGTCATAGAGACTTAGCTATACGGGCTTTGTAATTCTATATAGTTCAAGAATGTAGCTCTAAGCTTTTAGTGTAGTAGTGTTAGAATTGATAATTATGAAATGTATATCTAGGATATTGGGTTTTATAATTATTGGGAGCTTGAACTATATAGGTCCATTAGGTCCTCTTTGCTAGTTCACAAAAAATCCTATAATGATATGGCGTCCTTTTCCAATAATTGATGACTTGTGTTAAATTATCAGATTGGTTAAAATTTGATATGATCAAATAATTTCTGTCTGTTTATCGGTTGAGTTAATTTTGTGAATAAATTAATTAAAGATAAACTTGTTGAATTATTGGGATCAGATAATTCATGTCTGTTTCTTGGTTAGATTAATTTTTGAATTAATTCAAGAAAAACTTGTTGAATTATCAGGAATATTTATTTTCCTATAGATTATCTAGATATGACTGTTTTAATCAGATAACTTCTCTATTGGGTTATTTGAATAAAAACTAAGGCTCTATCTTAAGAATCTTGGGTGGGAAATAAAGATTCATAAGGATGATTTATCAGAAGTTTGGCAAGCCGATCCGACAGTTTGGCCTACCGACCGAGAGATAAAAGATCATGTGTTTGTATATGGATTTTATCAAATATTGATCTTCATTTGATTCTTGTTCGAGTTTCCAAGGCCTTATCTGATAAGGACTGACTCCTAGGCCCAGCCTCTATATAAAGGGGAGTAAGACTCATTGTTATTCAAATCAGTTAAGAAATCTAGAGTGAGACTCTGTTAGTGAGACTCTGTGACTCCTTGAAGAGCTATTGTTTACAAATCATGAACTATACCTTTGGGTATTTCTCAATTGGTTAGAAGGAGAGTAAGCAGGGAAAGGCTGAACGACGTGCGTCCATACACACTCCGATCATGGATAGATAACAACAAAGAAGGCTAGTTGGTTTAGGCTCTTTTGGAACATTACTTTTCTTCACAGATTGCTGGAGTTTTCTACATTTACAATGTTAGTAAGATCTGGTTAATTTATGCATATAGTGTGCCAAACTTGTGTTTTAGAAAATAATTTGATATAAAAAATTTTAAAATTTTGCTATGTATAATTTTTTCAATAATTGATATCAGAGTTATGGTTTTTATATAAATTTGTAAGTTTGTGATCATGCTATATATATAAATTATGTGATCTTGATCTCTCCTATGCTTGAATTTAATTTTTAGAGAGTTGGCACTCTAGGGTTTCCATATATTTTTATATTATCATGGATTATATGGTGAATGTTTATTAATTAATTATGGTTGATTAAATTATTTTTTAATTAATTATTTACTAATTAATTTATATTGATTATGGTTCTTCAGAAGTTAGAATGTATATCTAGGTTTTCATATAATTAAATGGTGGACTATCATCTCCGTCTAGGAATTATTATTTAATTTTAAATTTGTAAGAATTTTGTAATTAAATAATCATTCAGAGAAGACGGATCTAGAAGATGGATGTGGCGTTCCTAGGTATTTCTTGAGTCTCTAATTTTATGTTTTTGAATTATTAAAAATAAAATTGATAAATTGTATTAAAACTGTATTTTTTAAAATGCGTGATTTTGCTCAATTGGCATGCCAAACCCTCTAGTTCGGCAGGTTGATGGTCGCAAAATCGACAGGCCAAACTTTAGGTTCGGCAAGCCATCCATGGGATAGAAATCTGGTGGCTCTAGCGACAGGCCGACCTGAAAAGATCAGCAGGCCAATGGATCATGACCGGCAGCCCAATTACGCAGATTGGCATGCTGGTAGAGAGCTATAATTTTTTAGAAAAGGTGTGTTTTTTGATGCAATTTTGATTTTATTTTTGGGACAATTTTGAGAAACATTAAATTTATATATGACCAAAAATATGGAGTTTTTGATCTATGCGGGATTAAATACTTGAAGATGGACATTATATGAAGAAGGATACAACTTGAAGATTCAAGGATGAAGAATCAAGAATATGTTTTGATTATTCTCTTGTAATCTTTGTTTTCTTTTCTTTAGGATGGAACCATAATATTACGGTTATTTATTATTATTTTGCTTGTGGCTTTGCATGATTGCTTTGCTTGTCAGCATTATAATATGATTTACCATGTATATTGATAACATGTCATATAAAATACAGAGTGCCACTTGTTAAAGATTGTTCATGCATGTTTATAAAATAAAACCTTGATTTCAAAATAATAAGTGGGAGAAGGTTTTTGAAAAGAGGACCTACGACCTCCATCATTGGTCCATAGGTAGTACATGGTGGTTCTGACCCCTAAGAAGGGACTTCATCATAAATAAGGTTGGATCTCTAAGAGGATAAGGTATTTTAGCATGATTTATGGTTGCACACTGTTAGGTGGTGATTATAAATCATAGATAAAATATTGAAACGATGGTTATACACTTATGTTAATTTTATTATTAACCTCCCCTAGGAGCTCTGTTAATAAAATTGATGGCCAAAGAAACGATTATTAATATATGTTGGAACATACGGGTCCTGGATGGCATATATTAATCAAGAAGGGATCCGTGTTCCTAATTGAATTTGGCAAGACTCTCCTAGGAGCTTGTTGAATTCTGAGTTGGGAATTACCATTGTAAGGTTGTGATATTTTCAAGGTTTTGACACATAAACATATTTATATGTTTTATATGATTGTGTTATCTTACTAAATTATTATGATATGCTTGCTTATGTTTGGTATATAATTCTTTATTGTAGATTAAAAATGTCTAAAAATGCTTTATCATCAATACTTGACAAAAACCAATTAACCAGAGATAATTATAATGATTGGAAACAGAGCCCAAACATCGTCCTGTCCTTTGAGAATCTGAAATTTATGCTAACGATACCTTGTCCTCTTGAGCCTTAGGGAGATTCCACCAATGATCAAATCCAAGCATATGATCATTGGAAAGATGCTAATGATAAGGCCCACTACTATGTTATGGCCAGCATGAATAACGTGCTGCAGGCTCAGCATAAGGATTATGAGACTGCTAAGTAGATCTTAGATAATCTAGAAGACATGTTTGGAGGCTAGGCCTTAACAAAGTAGCAAGGGGCGCTTCAGAAACTCTTAAACTGTAAGCAAAGATTGGGGACATCTGTAAAGGAGCATATGATGTTAGTCATTGATTACCTCACTAACGCATAAACTAATGGAGCTGACATTAATGCTGAAACTCAGATGACTATGATTTTTGAGACTTTGTCTGAGGAATTCATTCCATTTAGAGCTACATTTAATTTGAGCAATAGGCGGGATATGACCTTGATAGAATTGATGAAACAGTTATAAGAGTTTGAATTGCTAATCAGGGAGTCTTCTGTAGGTGGTGAGGCCAACTTAGCGGCTGCTTCTGGTTCCAATTCCAACCCTAGGAATGGAAAGAAGCAATAGGCTAAGAATGGGAAGTCTTCTATTCTAGTAAATGGCAAGAACAAGAAGAAAAAAAAAGAAGAACCTGAAGAAGCTAAAGTGTTTCTTCTGCAGGAAGGTCGGACACATTAAGAAGAATTGCAAGGACTTCCATTTCCAAGGAGGTAGGTGTGATCTTCTGTATTTAGAAACTTGTTTGGTTATGGAATCAGTGACATTTAGGTCATAGATTCTAGAGAAACTATTCATGTTAACGTTTCTCTACAGCGCTTCAAAGAAACAAGAAGTCTACTACATGAAGACTTCATGCTTCGGATGGGCGATAGATCCTTGGTCTTAGCTAAAGTAATAGGAGACGTCCATCTGTATTTTGATAATTATAGAAATTTAATATTGTGAGATTGTTCTTATGCCTTAAATTTAAGAGGAATTTAATTTCTATAGCTTATTTATTTAAAGACTCCTACTTGGTTTCTTTTAATAGTAAAGTCATGATTCATAAAAAAAATCTTTTCTATATTCTGGATGGATGCAAAATAATCTATATTTTATCAAACCTAAGATGGACTTACTGTTTAATGCTAAGATAAATGATAATAACTCTAAAAGACTCAAAACTTCTCACTCAAATAAGATTTATCTTTGGCATTGGCAACTTGGTCATATTAACCTAAATATGATCCAAAGGTTGGTAAGGGATGAACCTTTAAGTCACTTAAAGATGAAATTTATACCATGATGTGAATCTTGTATGGAGGGTAAAATAACCAAAAAAATGATTTGGGTTGAAGGGCAATAGGGCCGAAGGGGTTTTTGAACTTGTGTAGAGTGATATTTGCGGACTGATGAACATCTAGACACGAGGAGCATATGAGTACTTCGTTACTTATATTGACGATTTCTCAAGATATAAGTATGTGTGCTTGATGTGTAACACCCACCATTTTTATGTAACGGTTAGCAATAGATATTTAATGGTGTTAAGTGTTTTAATTATGAAATAATGTTACTAACTATTTTATTTTAAGTATGATGACAGCTGAAGGTCATGTGGAATTAATGTGCTCAAGGTGTTCATGTCATTTATGATGTACACAAGGTAGATATTGAATGTTTGACTTGTGAGTAATGTTGTATGTGAAAATTAGGTAGGCTAAAGTTTCT
Organism: Artocarpus hirsutus; assembly: GCA_946598075.1. NCBI lineage: Eukaryota > Viridiplantae > Streptophyta > Magnoliopsida > Rosales > Moraceae > Artocarpus > Artocarpus hirsutus. The sequence continues at coordinate 55,827 of CAMOHE010042757.1, read as the reverse complement.
AATTTGACAGGCCGAACTATTCCTTTGGGCGGCATGCCGATGGATTTCATTGGCTGGCCAAATTCCACAACTTCGGTAGACCGGATTGAGCAGTAAGCAGGCCGAAACTACTGACGAGCAATTAGCAGACAAACTCCCAAATTTGTGATATCAATGGTTATTGTGATTGGATGATTATTCTGAGTGATTGGTACATTTTAAGGGAGAAATAGTTGACTTTGAGGTTTTATTTTATGATGATTAGATAATTGATAAGCTTTCCTATTTTTCTTTATGATTTGAATTGGTAAGTAAGAACAAATCATTGACATTTTCCCTAAATCGCCTCAATTTCCCATGAATATGCGTGCCAATTTTTAGGGAAATTTCTGCCATTTTAGAAAAACTTAATCTTCCCCACATATCACTTCTAAATTTCACGAGTATTCTTCTATCTATCACTTTTTTCTTCTCCCAAAAAATTTTATCAAACTTTTCTCTGTTTTCTCCCTGTTTCCTTCCTCTTCTTTCATTCAATTTTTGCTGCAATTATTTGAATGAAATATTAGATTTTCTCTTGGTTGAATTCAAGGAAAGCTTGAGGAGAAATCTTTTAAGGTAAGAAACTCGTTCACAGTATTTCTAAAATTTTAATCACCTTATGATCTGACCCCCATAACTCTGCCTATGAATTTCCTTTTACTCTGAAATTTTAGTATGATATATATGTATGTGTTATGTGATATTGCTCAAATTTTGTGCCATTTAGAGTACTCTATGTTGAGATATTAAATTTTTAGTCTCTATAGCTCATAGTAAACTGTTGCTGATTGGTTATGTTGCCAAAAAATATAGTTTTTGTTTATAGGACAAATGAATGTTATTTTGCACAAAATTGGGCAGATATATTCATTTATATATTAAGTGGTGAACTGGAAAGTCTCATGGTGATACGATGAATATTTTATGTGTTATTGAATTTTCTTTAAGACTAGGCTTTATGGCTATTCTATCAGTGAATTTTTGGACTTCTTGTTGTGTGACATTTTTGTACAACTAAACAAATTTATTTGACAATGAGACTTTTTGTGGTACTATATTTACATGTTAATAGGTTGTCATAAAAATTTTAGAGTCTAAGTAATTTTATTTTAAGTGTTTGACAACAATGATCGTGTGTAACTCACTGCCTGATATGTTTGAAGTTTATTTTTGTCTCTGAATTCTAATACATATTCTAGATTGTTTTGAAATTATTTAAAGGTAATTTTCAGATGTATTATAGTTTTATGTGTCTATTACATGCAGGAATTTTGTGGAATTATTTTGTGATATAAATACTTTATTATATGAATGTTGGTTAGGGCTGCTTACTACTTTGTTGTCGCTGATAGTTTCTATACGGTGTGATGTGTGACTTGTTTTAATTGTTTAATGGAACTTTTATGACTGAAGGAAAATTACGGTAATGCATATATATGTTATTTATATCCTTGCTAAGTTTCATGCCTTAATTGTGAATGAGCTATGGAAAATTGGATTTTTGTATACTTAGGGGTCAGATAGATTCTTAGTATTACCGATTTTGCATGAATGTTGGTAAGAAGCTAGAATGTAATTGTGTTTTTGTATTTCAAGAGATGATAGCATGAGTGATGTCATGTGGTATTGAATGATTTCATGAAAATGAAAGTTAATTTATTATTTCTATATGGATGTATGACATGAACACACCATAAAGTGAGCACATCGAGACTGTGATGACGTCATCTAAGTAAGGTTTAGTAAGCAAGCCCAATAAGTACATTCTCACCTGCAACATGATGAAGTTTATAAAGAAGTTTGAAATCTATGTTCATGATGGTTTTATGACAATTTCTATGATGATTATATATATGATGTATATTATAAAAATTTTGATGTATAAAAAGTTTATATATGTTTTGATGATGATGTATTTCAAAGCATAAAAGTATATATATTGATATCTGTATCACCTAAATAAGTGTTGCACACTCTATATTATGTTATATTTATGTTTATGATATCATGTTTAGTTTGGGATTAGCTACATCTCTCCTCTTATGATGGCACACCTACGATGATGATAATGATGCAACACTTGAGCCCTTAAAGATAAAATGAACAAAGTTTTAATATGAATAATTTAACGAAACATGTGTTCTATATGAAACTTTGCCAAGTGCACTATTGTGTTAATGATGGTTATAAATATGATGTTGCATAAAGAATGTTCATAAAATGTTTTATGTTGTGAGATAGAAAAGTGTACATACTAAGCTTTTGCTTACTTAGTTTTACATCTTGTTGTAGATAGAGGTAAAATGATCATGGAATAGGTGGAGAGCAAGGATGAGCGTGTGAGCTTTGCATGAAGGATTGAAAATGGAAGATGCTAAGAAAGAAGTTTTAAAATTTATAAACTATGTTTTTATTACTTTGTATGTTTATTTCCTACACTTTGAGATATTTAGGACTTGTTTTTAATTATCTTGACTTTTGTAGAAGATCGGCTTGCTGATCATTATTGATCTATCTGTCAATGTTGGTATCGGCTTGACGATTATCTTGTATCAGCTTGTCAAACTTAGTGATTTAAAACCCCACTTTTGTAGAGCCTTGAAAGGCCTACTAGTGGTTGAAGTTTCGACATCGGTCATGTTCGGCTTGTCTGTGTTCAGAGTTCGACCTACTAAATTGTGAATAGAATTAATTGATGATTTTAAACTTTACTTGCATTATGGCTTCGTTAAATTGGTATTGATAAACTATTTAAATAAATATGAAGGGTTTTGAAACATTGATATTTAAAAAAAAAAAATGTATGTATGGATCTTGGGAAAAGTTTAATAAACTTTACCTTAATTAAATGGTTTATCTTAAAAGTAATGAAAACAAGGATGAATGTAACGACATCGTGACTTCCTTAAGGGGGCATTATAGGCTTTGGTATCAGAGCAAATTTTTGTTTTTAATTCATACTGCCACATGTCAGTTCAAGTCCTCTAAGTAATTATATTTTAAGTTAATTCCATTGGAAGTAAGTTTGATGATAGGTATGAGATTTAGATGTGCCATGATAAATGCCTTAGTGCATAATTTAGTTGTAGAATCCCATTTCATCTAATAATTAGAAGATTATCTCTAAACTCATAACTCTTTTAGGAAGTCGAAGATGAACAGCCATAGAAGGATTCAAACCCATGCTCAAACCAATGAAGAATTGATGACAATGATTGTTGAACTGCAAAGGCAACTCAAAGAACAAAGAAAAGAAATAGAGGAACTCAGAGCCAATAGCCAAGGAAGCGAAAGATAAGGTGAGATCATGCTTCCTTCTCCTCCTCCCTAGCCACAAGGAGATGAAGTTTCGGCTCCTGCATAAGAACCAAGATCGGTCTATCAGGAATCACTATTAGTCAAATAGAAGAGGGTCAAGCTAGTGGATTTTGAAGGTTCTAAGGATCCTCTAGTTGCTCAAGGATGGCTAAAGACAATTGAAGCCACTCTAAAGCTCATAGGTTTCACTGATAATGAGAAAGTCCTTTGTGCTTCGTACTGCCTCACCATGGAGGCCAAAATCTAGTGGCACAGAATCAAACAAAGTAGGAATGTAGATGAGATGACATGGGCTGATTTTGTTATAAATTCGACACAAAGTTCTTCCACATGAACATTATACAGAAGCACTATGATGAGTTCGAGAACCTACCCAAGGAGACATGTTAGTTATCGATGTGGTGGCTAAATTTGATCAGTTAGTTTTCCTTTGCCCGGGGATGGTTAGCAATGAAAGTGAAAGAGTTAAAAGATTGATCAAAGTCCTCAGGCTAGAGATTGCTACAATTGTTGATGGGGCAAGCGCACCTAGAAACTAGGAACAAGTTGTTTTGAGGGCACAACTGGTTGAATTTCACCCATCAAAGTTAAGAAAACACTAGCCTTAGTTAGGTCAGCGAGCAAATAATGCAAGCACTCAGAATTGCCCCCAAAACAAGACCAACAACAACAACCAGAATTGGAAGAACAACAAGATTAAGGGCAACTCTTAGAACCAGTAGAGTCAAGGTAATAAGAAGCATAATGGTTGCTAGTTCAATAATAATAACAGGCAAATTCAACCATGCACCAAATGTGGGAAGAAACATCCAGGTGAATGTCATTTTGGGAAAAACCAGTGTTTCATCTGCTGATACAAAGACCACTTTGCTAAGAACTGCCCCAATCAGACTAATGTTCAAGCTCAGCAGAGAGCTGCTCATGCCCAACTCTATTAGATGCAAGCTACCTTGGAGGGGCCACTAATTAGCCAGGGAAGACTTGAAGTCCCACCTACTAATGCTCGTATTTACGCCATGATGAAAGAACAGGTGGCAGCTGAAGCCTCTAAAGTGGTCGCAGGTTAGATTTTAAGTCTTTCTATTAATGTACATGCTCTCTTTGACACGGGTGCCCCACATTCTTTTGTATCATCATCCTTTGCTAAGAAGTTAGGGGTTCATTTAGAACCAATGAGACTGGGATTCACTACGACACTAACCTCTAGGGAAGTGATGATGTTTACACACTATTTACATACTATTCCTCTATGGATTTTTGAAAGAGAACTCTTTGTTGACCTTATTGTAATCGATATGTATGATTACGACATGATTCTTAGAATGGATTTTTTGAGTAAGCACAATGCTTCCATTGAATGCCAAAAATTAAAGTTGATCTTCCATCTAGAAGGTGAACAAAAGTTTGTGTATGTGGGCTAGTCTAGAAAGAAACCAAGTATGTTTTTGTTTGCCATGAAAGCAAAGAAGCTGTTAGCAAGCAGTTGCATGGGTTATCTGGCGAACATTGTGGACAAACGTTAGGAAGAAAAGACAAAGATTAAAGATGTTGTAGTAGTGCGAGAATTCTTAGAGGTGTGTCTAGATGATTAGACAAGCTTGCCCCTAGATAGAGAGATTGAATTTGAGATCAAACTTGCTCTAGGCACTAACCTAATGTCAAAGACACCATACAGAATGGCCCTAGCAGAGTTGAAGGAGCTTCATTCTCAATTAAAGAAACTTCTTGACAAAGGCTTCATCTAGCTTCACCATTCACCTTAATTAGGGAGCCCTAGTCTTATTTGTTAAGAAGAAGGATGGATCTATGAGACTCTGCATCGACTATAGAGAGCTGAACAAGGTGAAGATCAAGAACAAGTACCCATTGCCTCAAGTCAATGAATCATTTGATCAACTTAAAGGTACATCTATGTTCTTAACGATTGACTTGTGGTTAGGATATCATCGATTGAAGATAAAAGAAGGAGACAAACCAAAAACAACCTTTAGGTCGAGGTATGGTTACTATGAATTTGTGGTTATGCCTTTTGGTCTAACGAATACACCTATAGCCTTCATGGACTTGATGAATCATGTAGTCAAGGATTTCCTCAAGAAGTTTGTCATTATGTTTATAAAAAATATTCTTGTTTTTCGAAGAATCAAAAAGAGGATGCTGGGCATTTAAGGATTGTGTTAGAGGCTCTAAAGAGACACAAGTTGTATGCAAAGTTCTATAAGTATGAATTCTAGCTCGACAAAGTGTCTTTCTTAGGGCATGTAGTATCAAAGGAAGGGATAACGATAGATCCTACAAAAGTAGAAGCTATTCTTAATTGGAAACAACCAAAGAATGCAAGTGAGATAAAGAGCTTCTTGGGTCTAGCTGGTTTTTACCGAAAGTTTGTGGAAGACTTTTCCAAGATAGCAGTGCCTCTCACAAATCTAACTTGTAAAGGAAAGAAGTTTGAATGGATAGATGCGTGCGAGAAGAGTTTCCAAGAACTGAAGAAAAGGTTGATTACAGCTCCAGTCTTGGCCATTCCTAAAGTGGATAATGGGTTTGTAATTCACAATGATGCATCCAAGATGGGACTTGGTGTTGTTTTGATGTAGAATGACAGAGTGATTGCTTATGCATCAAGACAATTGAAGGACTATGAGAAGAACTATCCTACCTATAACCTTGAACTAGCGGTTGTAGTATTTACACTGAAGATTTGGAGGCATTATTTATATGGAGTATAATGTAAGATCTTCACTGATCATCAAAGTTTAAAGTACTTCTTCACTCAGAAAGATCTAAATATGAGACAACGGAGATGGGTAGAGTTGGTGAAGGGTTATGATTGTGAAATCTTTTATCATTTAGGAAAAGTTAATCGAGTAGTTGATGATCTAAGTAGGAAGACGGCTGCAATATTGATGTCATTACAAGTAATGTCTCAACCTTTGAGGAAAGAAATTCTGGACTTCTGTTTGGAAATTATAATAGGACAGCTTTCAGCACTAACACTTGCTCCATTGCTGTTTGATGAGATTCAAAGTAAGCAAGAAGATGACGTAAGCCTCACAAGAATTAAGCAAGAAATCAAGGAAGGAAAATGCGAAGAGTTTCGTGTTGTTGATGATGGAACTTCATGTCTCAAGAACCACTTATGTGTTCCCAACATTGATGGTTTAAGGGAAAGGATATTAGTGTAATTTCATAATACTCCTTACTTAATTCATCTAGGTGCAACAAAGATGTATAATTATCTAAGGGATAATTTTTGGTGGCTTGGTATGAAGCGTGACGTTGTAATGTATATGAAGAAATGTTTGATATGCCAACAAGTCAAAGTTGAATACCAAAGACTTAGCGGCAAATTGCAGTCAATTCAGATACCAGAATAGAAATGGGAGGAAATTGCAATGGACTTCATTACCAGTTTGCCCAGGACTATGAATGGATATGATGCTATTTGGGTTGTTATTGACCGACTGACGAAAAAAACTCATTTCATTCCCATTAAGATCACTTACTCTATGGAGCAATTGGTAGAACTTTATGTTAAAGAGATAGTACAACTTCATGGAATTCCTAAGTCTATTATCACTAATCGAGATAGTAGATTTACGTCCAAGTTCTAGAAATGTGTACAAACTGCAATGGGAACTAAGCTGCATTTCAGTACAGCTTTTCATCCTCAGATAGATGGCCAGATGGAGAGGACGAATTTGATCCTTGAGGATATGCTTCGGGCCTATACTCTTGACTACAAAACCAGCTAGTGTAAAATGTTACCGTTAGCGGAGTTTGCTTATAACAACAGCTACCAGGAGACGATTGGAATGGCACCTTATGAGGCCTTGTATAGGCAAAAATGTAGGTCGCCTATGCATGAAGCTAGTGAAAAGAAGTTAATGGAAAGTGTTGACGATGAAAAGACTGATTTTCTTAATGAAACTTCCGAGATGATAAAGTTGATAAGAAAGAGAATTAAGACCGCTTAAAGCCGTCAGAAGAGTTATGCTAATAAAAGTAGAAGGCCCTTAAGATTCACAGTAGGCAACTTTATTCTTTTAAAGGTTGCACCAATGAAAGGAGTTATGAGGTTCAGAAAGAAAGGCAAGCTGAGCCTGATATACATCAGACCTTATGAAATTGTGAAGCAGATAAGCAAGGTAGCTTACCAGTTGAGATTGCCATCAGAGATGTAGCTATTCGTGATGTGTTTCATGTTTCAATGCTCAAGAAGTATGTCTTAAATCCTATGCATGTGATTAAGCCACAAGTGATCGAAATATAAGATGACCTCAGCTACGAAGAAAAGCCAGTGGAGATATTAGATTGAAAAACCAAGATCTTGAAGAATAAAGAGATTCCCTTAGTCAAGGTGTTATGGCAAAATCACTAAGCAGAAGAAGCTACATGGGAACATGAAGATGACATAAAGGCTAGCTATCTACAATTATTCTGAGTTTCGAGGATGAAACTTTTATAAGGTGGGGAGAATTGTAACACCCATCATTTTTATGTATCTACAATTATTCTGAGTTTCGAGGATGAAACTTTTATAAGGTGGGGAGAATTGTAACACCCATCATTTTTATGTAATGGTTAGCGATAGATATTTAACGATGTTAAGTGTTTTAATTATGAAATAATGTTACTAACTATTTTATTTTAAGTATGATAACAAGTGACAGTCACGTGGAATTGACGTACTCAAGGTGTTTATGTCAATTATGATGTACACAAGGTAGATATTGAATGCTTTACTTGTGAGTAATGTTGTATGTTACAATTTGGTAGGCTAAAGTTTCTAATTTGGTAGGCTGAACTATTCCTTTTGGCAGCATGCCGATGGATTTCATCAATAGGCCTAATTCCACAACTTTGGCAAGCCAGACTGAGTACGGATCATGGGATAAGTTTAACAAACTTTACCTTGATTAAATGGTTTATCTTAAAAGTAATGAAAACACGAATGAATGTAACCATATATGTGATGTCCTTAAGGGGACATTACATGATGCACCACAAAAGCAAAACTTATGACAAGTTCAGGGAGTTTTAGACTGAAGTGAAAATGCTATTGGGTAGACCTATAAAGGCACTTCGATCCAATCGAAGTGGAGAATACCTTTTTGATGAGTTCTTGGGACACTTATTAGAGAATGGGATTTTATCCCATTTGATTGGGCCGTGCACTCTGCAGCAGAATGGCATAGTAGAGAGAAGAAATAGGTCTTTATTGGACATGGTTAGTCCATGATGAGTTATTCATCATTGCCTTTGTCCTTTTGGGGATATGCACTACAAATCACATGTTATCTTTGTGGTGTCCAGCCTGGGCATACTCTCTCAAGCCTCCATAGGATCCACCTTGCAGGGCCCTCGGACTTAAGGTTCTTATTGGTAGACCATCCTCATGTCGCCCACTCATCCGTACTATCTCCTCTAGGGCCCTCTAGCTCAATTGGTACTCGAGAAGGAAATAAGAACCTCTTAAGGGAGGTTTGAGGTTTGAATCTGAGGGATGTGAAAGAAAAACCCTGAGGGGCCAGAGGGCCCTAGAGGGAACAGTGCCGATGAGTGGACGCCACGGGGATGGTCTACCAATAAGAGCCATAAGTCTGAGGGCCCAGCAAGGTGGGTCCTATGGAGGCTTGAGGGAGTATGCTTGGGCCAGACGCCACAATAAAATGCGCGTTTTATTGTGGCGTCTGGCCTGGGAGTACTCCCTCAAGCCTCCATATGACCTACCTTGTGGGGCCCCCAGACTTATGGCTCTTATTGGTAGACCATCCCCGTGCCGCCCACGCATCCGTACTATCCCCTTTGGGGCCCTCTGGCCCCTCAAGGTTTTTTTTTGCGTCCCTCAGGTTTGAACCTTAAACCTCCCTTAAGAGGTTCTTATTAATAAGAACCTCTTAAGGGAGGTTTGAGGTTCAAACCCGAGGGACAAGAAAGAAAAACCCTGAGAGGCCAGAGGGCCCTAGAGGGGACAGTATGGATGAGTGGGTGGCACGGGAGTGGTCTACTAATAAGAGCCATTAGTCCGGGGGCCCCGTAAGGTAGGTCCTATGGAGGCTTGAGGGAGTACGCCCGGGCCTGACACTACAATATTTTGAACAATGTGCCTTCAAAATTGGTTTTTAAAACTTCTCACGAGTTGTGGACGGGCAAGAAGATGTCCTTAAACCATATTCGTATATATGGATGTCTAGCTTATGTCCTGTTTAGGGATGCAAATAAGTTGGAAGCACGTTTGGATGTTTATGTGTTTGTAGGATATCCAAAAGGGACTAAAGGGGGTTATTTTATAACCCAAAAGAAAATAAACTCATGGTTTCAACTAATGCAACTTTCCTTGAGGATAGTTACATGGATGACTTTAAGCCTTGAAGTAAAGTGGAGCTCAAGGAATTGAGGAGTGATTTAATCACTCTAGGGGTTCTAGTAAAAACCATTCCAATCAATGTAGAAAAACTAAATGAACCTGAACAACAACCTAAAGGCTTCAGAGTAGTGGGAGGATTGGGCATCAACCCAAGAGGTATATGTTCAATGGTGAGGCCTTCTTGGCTGAATTAGATGAACATGATAGAGATCCTTACACTTATGCAGAGGCTATGGAAGATGTTGATTCAAAACTCAAGACAGAGGCCATGAACATAGAGACGAAGTCCATTGAGACTAATAAAATCTGGGAGCTTATGGATCTTCGTGAAAGGGTAAAACCCATAGGGTGTAAGTAGATCTACAAGAGGAAAAGAGGAGTGGATAGAAAGGTCGAAACATTTAAGGCTAGACTGGTAGCTAGGGGATACACACAAAAGGAATGAATCGATTATGAGGAAACCTTTTTGCCAGTAGCCATGCTTAAGCCTATCCAGATTCTCTTGTCCATAGCTGTCACACTTGACTATGAGATTTGACAGATGGATGTCAAGATGGTATTTCCAAATGGCTATCTTAATGAGTCCATTTATATGGAACAACCAGACGGGTTCAAGGTTAGGGGTTAGGAAGATAAGGTTTATAAGCTACTAAAGTCAATTTATGGACTTAAGCGCACTTCCCGTTCTTGGAACATAAGATTTGATTAAGTGACCAAGACTTATGGGTTCACATAAAATGTGGACAAACCATGTGTGTACAAACACATTAAAGATGGGAAGGTGGTTTTTACTGCTCTACGTAGATGACAGTCTACTAATTGGCAATGATGTTGGGGCATTGTCATTGGTCAAATTATGGTTGACTAGGCAGTTTGACATGAAGGACTTGGGCGAGGTTCATTTTGTTCTTAGTATCCAATTTTTTTGAGATAGGAAGAACATAATGATAGCTTTGTCCTAGGCTTGCTACATAGATAAGATTCTTAGAAGGTTTGCAATGCAAAATTCTAAGAAATATGGGCAACCATCTAGGTTTGGAATTACTCTTTCTAAGAAAAGCTCACCAAAGTCTGAGGAAGAAAGAGAATACATGAAGAAGCTGCCTTATGCTTTGGTAGTGGATAGTCTCATATATGCCATGATTTGCACACGACCAAATATTTATTATGTGGTCAGAATTGTAAGTTGATTTTAGGCAAATCAGGCACCGAACCTTTGGGTTGCGGTCAAGCATATGTTCAAGTACCTGAGAAGGATCGAGGGTATGTTCTTGTATATTTGGGTGAGGACTTAACTCCTCTAAGATACACTGATTTGGATTTTCAATCCTATTTGGATTCGAGTAGATCGACTTCGGGCTTTGTGTTTTCTCTAGGTGGTGGTGCAATCAGTTGGAGAAGTGTGAAGCAAGATTGCACTTTAGATTCAATGATGGTGGCCGAGTATGTGGCAGTTAGTGATGCTTCGAAAGAAGCAGTGTGGCTTCATAAGTTCCTTGGGGATCCTGAGGTAGTTCTTGGTATGGATAAGGCAACATCATTGTATTGTGAAAATAGTGGGGCGGTAGCTAATGCTAAGGAACTAAGATTTCACAAGAAGAGTAAGCATATTGATTCGAAGTATTATGTGACAAAGGACTTTGTAGAGGGCAGGCATGTTGCTGTGAGCAAAATTGTGTCAAAGGACAATTTAGCTGATCCATTCACGAAGACACATACTGGGAAAGTCTTCGAGAGGCATGTGGAAGTTATGGGGATGTGATATTTGTCATATTTACTCACTTAGTGCAAATGGGAGATTGTTGGACATCTATGCCCTAAGGAGTAAAAATGTAATATGTTTTTGTGACATTTTTATCAATAAAGAATTTATTTATTATTTACATACCAAATCTTGTCCTCTTTTCATTCATATTTGTTGAATGTTTGTTAAGCAAACAATAGTCTAAGACTGTCAATCTAAACCTTTAAAAATTGGGCATATGTGGACACATTAGGTGGAAGACATAATTCTTAAGATGACGGTCTAAATCATAAGATCCACAATCGAGGGAATAAAGTTGGATGCTTTATTCATGCAAAGATTGTATGTTGTCTATATCTCTAACGGGAGATGGTTTGTCTTAACCATCAGAGGTGGACTCCGTGAATAGAAACATTGGCACATTGTCATAGGTGACGATGTGTTGGATCGGGACATATAGTGAATTGATTTGGATTAATAATTTTATCTAGGCAAATCAATTTACTTTAGACAATTATATGTATCGTATCTTAATCCTATGATGAATAGTGGGCCCGTTGTCTTGACTTGTGTCTTTTGATGTATCAAAGGGTGACATCTGTATTTTAATAGTGGTACACATGCGGGTATATTGGAGGCATGACTCTTGATAGCATAGACCTATTATTTATAAATATGGAATCTATAGCTTCTCTTTAGTAGTAGTTGATATCCTCTTATGTGCGTTATCCTGTAATTGGAAAACTGAAGTGCTTAACCATTTGGATACATAGGTGTAACCAAACAGTACACTGTCTTTGGATGGTAAGTTTTTTGATAGAGAGATAATGGAACATAAGATACAAATAATTGAGAAGGTAAGATAGAGCTTGTCCTTAAGCCGATTATGGACAATCTTATAAGGACACGATACATTATAATATGTCATAGAGACTTAGCTACACGCACTTTGTAATTCTATATAGTTTGAGAGTGCAGCTCTAAGTTTTTAGTGGAGTAGCGTTTGAGCTGATAATTATGAAATGTATATTTAGGATATTGGGTTTAAAAATTATCAGGAACTTGAACTATATAGGTCCTTCAGGTCCGCTTTGCTAGCTAATAAAAATCCTGTAACAATACAGCATGTTTTTCCAATAATTGGTGACTTGTGGCAAATTATCTGATTGGCTGAAAATTCAATAAGATCAAATAATTCATGTTTGTTTATCAATTGAATTAATTTGTGAGGATAAGATAATTCATGTCTTTTATCGGTTGGATTAATTTTGAATAAATTAATTCAAGATAAACTTATTGAATTATTAGGAATATTTATTTTCTTAGAGATTATCTAGACATGACTGTTTTAGTCAGATAACTTCTCTATTGGGTTATTTGAATTAAAACTGAAACTCTATCCCAAAATCTCGAGCAAGAAATAAAATATTCATAGGGATTGTTTATCGTAAGTTTGGCAGGCCAGTCTTTAAGCTCGGCCTATCGATGAAAGAGTTTCGATAGGCCGATCTGTCAGTTCGGCCTACCGACCATGCAATAAAAAGATCACATGTTTTCATGTGGATTTTATCAGATGTTGTTCCTAAGTTGATTTTGATTTGAATTTTTTTTGCCTTATTTGATAAGGACTGACTCTTGGCCCAACCTCTATAAAAAGAGGAGTGAGACTCATTATTATTTAAATCAGTTGAGAAATCTAGAGTGAGACTTTACTGGTGAGACTTTAAAACTCCTCGGAGAGCTATTGTTCACATCATGAACCATAGCTTTGGGTTTTCTCAATTGGTTGGAAGGAGAGTTGCCTAATGGAAGAGCTATACGAGTGTGCCACACACACAATGGTCATGGACAGAGAATAGCTAAGAAAGCCAGTTGGTTGAGGTCCTTCTGGACCACACATCTCTTCACAGACAATAGGAGATTTTTGGCATTTACAAGTTTAGTAAGATTTGGTTAATTTATACATATAGCATGTCAAACTTGTATTTTGAAAAATACTCTGGTATAAAATTTTTTAAAATTTTACTACATACTATTTTTCCAACAATCACGTGGGCAATTGCCAATTTTTCCTATAGTCAGCTGCATACTAGACTTATTCAACATGGTAGCCTGATTGGTTATTGCACTATGTAATTAAGTACCAATAGAAACTATGCTTGTCGAACTTATTGTGCACAACAAGTGCTCGTGGTAAGTGACTTTGATAGCTAATTCATAGAGATCATTGAATTGCTAGAGCCCAATGTAGTTTTCTTCATTGGGCTCAAGGTTCGTGCTCAAGACCGATAACGTGGGTATGAGCTATTTCCTTCCTTACTAAAATGAAAGCCCTAAGCGGACATAGAAGCTAGATTTTTCTCGCAGGGTTTCAACATGGTCCTTGAGTACAAGCCTATGGACTAATCAAGTTGCCTACACACTAAGCGTAAGGCTGAGTTTTTTAGTGCAAGAGAATGAATGGCAAGGGTTCCCTTCAACTAGGGTTGGCAAATAGACCACCAATTCATCGCATGGATTTTTGTACTTTCACCTTGCTTGGGACCAAAGGAAGTCACGTCGTGGGACTTCAGTGGTCACATCATAGGACTTCAATTTGATTGATTCGGCAGATAGGAAGCTTGAAGTTGCTTAACATGTGATTAGATATCCCTACGGATACTTATTTTGTTGGGGTTTTATGCCCTACAAAGGTAAGTAGTTGACTTTTCAAACCTTTTAGTCTAACACCCAATTGACTATTTTGTGGGCCTTTTAGTGAGAGGGAGAATGCCCATGTAGTATTAATAGAGCCAGAATTGTCAATTCCTAGATGAAGGCAAATTTCACTACGTTGTTGTCTATTGATTGATTTTGACTAAATGATATAGGATTGACTCATTGCTCAGATTCTTCGTAAAATACATTTAGAATGGCTCGAATTAAGGCCTAGGACTTGGCTTGGAAACGGTAGGCTCGAAATCAAATTCCAAAGCAAGTGGAATTGATTGCTAATAGTAGGAATCAAACTTTTTTTAATAGGTTCGAGCAAAAGGAAAGGAGTTGGCTTACTACATCTACCTTCTCATCATGGGATGAGGGTTAGGGCATTAACTAAGAACTAAAGCTACTAGAACAGCTACCTCCACATGAAGGAATCAGAATATCGCTACTTCCCCTTACTATCGTAAGCGGGGGAAAATGATTAAAAACCTTATGTGAAGGAAAGGTTGTTTAAGTTGCTGTTTACATACTTAACCACTACTACAAATTGTGGATTCCACAACAGTTTATAACCGTCGTGGAAAAATTTTACGACGGTTAAAAAACTGTCGTGAAAACTCCATGTCATGGTACGACTGAAGTTTTCACGACGGTTTTTTAACGTCGTGTAATATAAAAATTGACGCAGGAAGGGGTTGTAATGTAGTAATTTTCAACAATGGTTTTTTGATAAACCGTCGTGAAAAATTGGCATTCCATGACGTTTTTCAAAAAACCATTGTGAAAGATTAAAATTTCCATGACGGTTTTTATTAAAAACTATCGTGAAAGGGCTTCCATGAAGATTTTACAAGAACCGTCGTGGAAGGCCTTGCACCTTTCACAACGGTTTTTAGTAAAAACCGTCGTAAAAGGCCTTCCACGACGATATTTAGAAAAACCGTCATGGAATGGCAATTTTTCATGACAGTTTTTTAAAAAACAGTCGTGAAAAATTTGTATTCCCCTAAAAAAAAATCTCCAAGCATGTGGTGGGTATTACAATAATACTTAGACATCACAAACACATAAAAAATAACCTATTCTCAAACAAAAATGCTAAATGTTCTTCAAAGTTCTTTCAAACACCAAATATAAGACATACTAAATAGCAAAAAACAAATTAATATAACTAATATTAAAACTAAAACTAAAGGTAAATATCACTAAAATAACCAAATAATGTTAAGTTTAGAACTAACAATAATACAAAAACTAAAAGTAATGGTTTAAAATTTACCAAAGGCGATGGAGTTGGTGGAATGACAAAGGACGAGTCGAACAATGGTGGAGTCGGTAGAATGTCAAAGGATGAGGATGAACGGTGGCAAATGGCATCAGGTTTGTTAGGTAGGTTATGGATAGAGTGATAGAAGAATGTCAAAGTCGGTGGAATGCCATGGGGGTTGGGTTCGTCGGTGGCTAGGTCATGGGAGAGGAGTTAGAGAGAGAAAGGGGTTTGAGAGTTAGTGAGTTTGAGTTAGAGAAATTTCAAATAAATAGGGAAAGCCATGTCATTGGTGCGGGATTAAATTTTGGAGGGATATTAAAAATTTCAAACATGTGGGACATTTCACGTGGTTTTTACTAAAAAACATCATAAAAGCCTCGATACCTTTCACGATGGTTTTCATAAAAACCATCGTGGAAGGTCCCAAGGTTTAAAATTTTTAGTATCCCGCCCAAATTTAACCTTTGTGAAAGATTAAATTTTGGCTACTACTAAAAATTTCAAACATGTAGAACATTTCACGACAGTTTTTACTAAAAATCATCGTAGAAGCCTCGGTACCTTTCACGACGGTTTTTAGTAAAAACCGTCGTGAAAGGCCTTCCACGATGGTTTTTATAAAAACCATCGTGAAAGGCCCCGAGGTTTGAAAATTATAGTTTCTCGCCCAAATTTAACCTTCGTGAAAGATTAAATTTTGGCGACTACTAAAAATTTCAAACATGTAGAACATTTCACGACAGTTTTTACTAAAAACTGTCATAGAAGCCTCGGTACCTTTCACGATGGTTTTTAGTAAAAACTATTGTGAAAGGCCTTCCACGATGGTTTTTACAAAAACCGTCGTGGAAGGCCTTGCACCTTTCACGATGGTTTTTACTAAAAACTATTGTGAAAGGCCTTCCACGATAGTTTTACTAAAAACCGTCGTGAAAGGTCTTCCACGATGGTTTTTAGCACGACGGTTTTTATAAAAACTGTCGTGGAAGGCTCTGAGCTTTGAAAATTTTAGTTTCCCGCCCAAATTTAACCTTCGTAAAAGATTAAATTTTGGTAGGCTACTAAAAATTTCAAATATACAAAACCTTCTACGACGGTTTTTATAAAAACCATCGTGAAAGGTTAAATTGGATGGGATACTAAAAATTTCAAATATCCAAACCTTCCACGACGGTTTTTATAAAAACTGTTGTGAAAGATTAAAATTTTATTCATATCGAACTTAAAGGTTAAATTTAAAAATTTCAAACATGCATACCTTCTACGATAGTTCTTATAAAAACTGTCATGGTAGCTCCTGCTAATACCACGACGTTTTTCGTCTTCGTGAGCATAACTCACCATGTTTTTTTTTCCTTATCATGACGATTTTTGAGAAACGGTCGTTAAATAAAGGTTGTATAATCTCAAATTTGTTGTAGTGAACTCACTAGGAGAATAAGTAAGGAAATATTCCCCCTTACTCGACTTTTCTAAAAGATGAAAAGATGGATGAGCCACTCTTTCCATCCGACAAAGCTTAGCTTTTACCTGGGCACCTTGTCTTCTTTCCTTGCTTTGGTGCTAACGTATATAAAGTAGTAGACCTCGACTCCTTTTAGCTTTCTATGTTATGGCTCTTCTAACTTTCAATAGTTTTTCTTTCCTTCTTCCTTTTCCTTAAGGAATTGGATATAGAACTATTAGAAGTAGGTGCATTTGTTAATAGAGATGGATTGGCTTTTATGATCTTCTTACTATAGGAATGCTTGAAAAACCTCTGATCCCAATGAGCTCGTGACAACTCTCTAACGTAGCTTGGAACAAAAGGAATAAGTGCTCAAAGCTAAGATGGATCAAATACTATTAGACCTTTCCTTGGCCAGAAAGGTTAGCAAGGAAAGCAACCATGTTGATTAAAGTAAAGGACTAGGGGTCTAGTGCTTTTGTTTTATAGGATTACCAGCCTTTTAATATGGATATCAATGACTAAAGTCTTTTCGCATGAGCTAGGCGAAGCCCAAAATAAAAAGAAAGAGAGTTAGATTTGAGAGTGAATTAGAGACATTATCTCACATGTGAAAGAAAAGAGGTCACTTGTTTAAGTTAAGCAATCCTAAAAACTGAGAAGAGTTTTCATTGAAAATTCTTCCTCTATAGGCCTCTTAAAGGTAGAACCAAAGAGAGTAGTGAGGGAAGAGGAGTTTGAACATGACTCAAGGCCTTGTAGATCTATTCTTGCTACCTTACTTACTTCCCTAGTGGAGGTTGAGTTGAAGAAGCGATGACAGAACAAGCTGCTATAGAATCAGCAACTATTGAAACCCTATCTATAGGAAGAAGGATTACTGGTAGTGATTTGTCTTATCTTATTAGTAGCGATTAGTGGGAAGAAGACTAGGTTTGGCTTTCAAGCATGAACCAAGTCTTAGATTCAGTATTGGTTGGGCATGGCATTAGATTAGGAAGGGGCCTAAGCTAAGCCCTAAAATTGGAATGCTTTACTACTTGGGTTTAGGAAGAGAAAAGCACTATTTTACTTAGTTAGCTTAATCTTATATGAGATGAAATACGGAAAAGTCCTAATCAAAGTTGAAAGGCACCATCCATGCAAAGTGGGAATGCCTAGTAAGATGCGACCAACAATAAAGTTCATATCCGGTTCAAGGGCCCATCTCTGTCATATTGTCAGGCCAAAGACGAGAGAAAGCCTAGCATTTTGTAATGCCCAATTAACTCATAATTAGCTAGTAATAAGCATCTTATATGTCAATGCATTTAATGAACATACATTATTGAATTAGAGCATATAGAAAGCATATCTTACATGCATAAGTATTTATTATTTTTAAGATTGAATCATGCATAAACATGCTTATATTCATGAGTATGGCATTGAATTATTAATATATGATCTAACATGTTTTAACAAGGGTCCAGTTACAGTGAAAAACTCGGTTTCTTGCTAAAAAAGAATGATATGATAAATGGTTATGAATTGATTGCAAAGTGTTTATCCATTTCAAATACATTCTAAGCTATCTATTTTGCTAATTTATATATTTGAAATAGATAAATTTAATTGGAATTGAAAGTAAGCTAGGATAGATTGCTGGACATATATGCTCTAAGGAGAAAAAATATAATATGTTTTTAGAGACATTTTTATCAATAAAGATTTTCTTTATTTTTTTTATATACTACATCTTGTCCTCTTTATGTTCATATTTATTAAATATATGTTAAGCAAACAAAAGTCTAAAACTATCGTTCTAAACCTTTAAGAATTAGGCATATGATGGACAGATTATGCGAAAAACACGATTCTTAAGGTAATGGCATAAATCATAAGATCCGCAATCAAAGAAATAAAATTGAGCACTTTATTCATGTAAAGATTGTTATGTTGTCTATATCCCTAATGGAAGATGGTTTGTGTTGGCCATCATAGGAGGACTCCATGAATAGAAACATTGGCACATTATCATAGATGACGGTGTATTGGATTGGGACATAAAGTGAATTGATTTGGATTAATAATTCTGTCTCGAGAAATTGATTCACTTTAGATAATCACATGTGTTGTATCTTAATCCTGAGATAAATAGTGGGCCTGTTGTCTTGACTTATGTCTTTTGATATACCAAAGAGTGACATCTACATTTTTATAGTGGTACACATGTCAGTATGTTGGAGGCATGACTCTTGATAGCATAGACCTTTTATTCATAGATATAGAATTCACAGCTACTATTTAGGAGTAGTGATATCCTCTTATATGTGTTATCTTGTAATTGGAAAACTGAAGCGCTCAACTATTTGGATACATAGGTGTAACTGGATGGTATACCGTCCTTAAATGGTAAGTTTTTCGATGGTAAGACAATGGAATATAAGATAAAAATAATCGAGAGTGTAAGATAGAACATGTCCTTAAGCCAATATGGATAATCCTATAGGGATACAATATATTATGATATGTCATGGAGACTTAACTATACGGGCTTTGTAATTCTATATAGTTCTAGAGTGTAGCTTTGAGCTTTTAATGGATTAGTGTTGAAGTTGATAATTATGAAATGTATATCTAGGATATTGGATTTCATAATTATCGGGAGCTTGAACAATTTAGGTCCCTTAGGTCCCCTTTACTAGCTCATAATAAATCTAATAATGATACATCATGCTTTTTCAATAATTGGTGAGTTGAGTCAAATTATCAGATTGGCTTAAAATTTGATCGGATCAGATAATTCATGTCTATTTATTGATTGAATTAATTTTATGAAAATTAATTCAAGATAAACTTGTTAAATTATCGGGATTAGAAAATTCATATATGTTTATCGGTTGAATTAATTTTAAATAAATTAATTTAAGATAAGCTTGTTGAATTATCAAGAGTATTTATTTTCCTAGAAATTATCTAGATGTGATTATTTTAATCAGATAACTTCTCTATTGAGTTATTTGAATTAAAACTAAGGCTCTATTCTAAGAATCTTGAGTGGAAAATAAAGATTCGTAGGGATCATTTATCGTATATTCGACCTACAGATGGAGCAAGTTCAATAGGCCAATCTACTAGTTTGGCCTGTCGGCCAATATGCCAGTTTGGCCTGTCAACCAAACTGTAAGCAAATCACGTGCTCTAACACTACTCCACTAAAAGCTTAGAAATACACTCTCGAACTATATAGAATTATAAAGCTCGTGTAGCTAAGTCTCCATGATATACATAATATACCATATCCCCATAGGATTATCCATAATCGGCTTAAGGACAAATTTTGTTTTACCTTTTCGATTATTTTTATCTTACGTTCCATTATCTCACTATCAGAAAACCTACCATCCAAAGACAGTATACCATTTGGTTACACCTATGAATCTAAATGGTTGAGCACTCTAGTTTCCAATTACAGGATAATGTATATAAGAGGATATCAACTACTCCTAAAGAGGAGCTATGGATTCCATATCTATGAATAACAGGTTTACGCTATCAAGAGTCATGCCTCCAACATACCGACATGCGTACCACTATTAAAATGTGGATGTTACCCTTTGGTACATTAAAAGACATAAGTCAAGACAATGAGCCTACCCTTCATCTCAAGATTAAGATACAATACATATAATTGTCTAAAGTGAATTAATTTGCAGAGATAGAATTCTTAATCTAAATCAATTCACTTTATGTCCCAATCCATCACATCACATATAATTGTCTAAAGTGAATTAATTTGCAGAGATAGAATTCTTAATCTAAATCAATTCACTTTATGTCCCAATCCATCACATCATCACCTATGACAATGTGCCAATGTTTCTATTCATGGAGTCCACTTCCGATGGTCAAGATAGACCATCTCTTATTAGGGATATATAGACAATATAATAATCTTTATATGAATAAAGTGCCCAACTTTATTTCCTTGATTGCGGATCTTATGATTTAGACTGTCACCTTAAGAATCATGTTTTTCGTATAATCTGTCCATCATATGCCCAATTGTTAAATATTTAGACCGACAATCTCAAACTTTTGTTTGCTTAACATACATTCAACAAATATGAATGTAAAGAGGACAAGATTTGGTATATAAATAATAAATAAATTTTTTATTGATAAAAATGTATCCAAAAACATATTATATTTTTACTCGTTAGGGCATACATGTCGAACATCTCTACCCGTAGGAGTTTCCCTGATCAAAAGTTTGAACTCCTGTAACTACTTCATCAACTATGTTAAGGTCAACTTTGTTAATCAAATCCTTAGACAGAGTCTCAAAGACCATTGTCATTTGAGTTTCAACATCAATGTCAGCTAGATTGGTTTGAGCCTCAGCGAGGTAACCAATGACTAACATCATATGCTCTTTTACAGATGTCCCCAGTCTTTGTTTGTAGTTTAACAGTATCTGAAGTGCCCCTTGCCATTTTGTTAAGGCCTGGCCTCCAAACATTTCTTCAAGATTATCCAAGATCTACTTCGTAGTCTCATAATCTTCATGTTGAGCCTATAGCACGTCATTCATGCTAGCCATAACATAACAGCAAGCCTGATTGTTAGCATCTTTCTTGTGATCATACGCTTGGATTTGCTCATTAGTGGAATCTCCTGTAGGCTCGGGAGGACATGGTGTCATTAGCACAAACTGTAGTTCCTCAAAGGACAGGACGATGTTTAGGTTTCGTTTCCAACCATTGTAGTTCTCACCGATTAATTGGTTTTTGTTAAGTATCGAAGATAAAGTGTTTTTAGATATTTTTAATCAACATTAAAGAATCATATACCAAACATAAGCAAACATACAATAATAATTTAGTAAGATAAAATAATCATATAACATATACGATTATGTTTAGGTGTCAAAACCTTGAAAATATCACAACCTTACAGCGATAATTCCCAACGAAGAATTCAACAAAGACTTGCCAAATTCAATTAGGAACACGGATCCCGTCCTGATTAATATATGCTATCAAGGCCCGTAGGATCTAGTATATATTAATAATTGTTTCTTTGGCCATCAAATCTACTAATAGAGCTCCTTGGGGGGTTAATAATAAAATCAATATAAGTGTATAACTATCGTTTCAAAACTTTATGCATGATTTATAATCACCACCTCAGGGTGTGCAACCATAGATCATGCTAAAATACCTTGTTCTCTCGAGAAAAGAAAATAAAGATTACAATAGATAAATCGAAATATATTATTGATTCTTCATCCTTGAATCTTCAAATTGTATCCTTCTTCAAATAATGTCCATCTCCAAGTCTTTAATCCCGTATATATCGAATGCTCTATATTTTTGGTCATATCCAAATTTAATGTTTTTCAGAGTTGTCCCAAAAATAAAATCAAAACTGCACTAAAAAACACACCTTTTTTGAAAAATTTACAGCGCTCTACCAGTGTGCCAATTTGTGTGATCGGCCTGTTGAACTTCATAGTCTGGCCTGTCGATCATGACAAATCGGCCTATTGAACCAGAAAGTTTTGTCTACTGCCAGAACCATCAAAATTCTATCCTGTAGATGGCTTGCTGATCCTAGAGGTTTGGCCTACGGGTCTGCAACCATCAGCTTGTCGGACCTAAGGGTTCGACATGTCGACCAAGCAAAAATCACATTTTTCAAAAGATACAGTTTTTAATGCAATTTATCAATTTCATTTTTAACAATTCAAAACATAAAATTAGAGACTTAGGAAATACCTATGGAATGCTATCGTCCATCTTCTAGATCTATCTTCTCCAGATAATTATTTAATTACAAAATTCTTACAAATTTAAAATTAAATAATAATTCCTAGACAAAGATAATAGTCCGCTATGTAATTACATGAAAACCTAGATACACATTCTAACTTCTAAGGAATCATAAACAGCATAAATGAATTAACTAATAAATAATTAATATTCAATTTAATCAACCATAATTAATTAATAAACATTCAACATATAATGCATGACATATGAATATATAGAAACTCTAAAGTATCAATTCTCTAAAAAATTAAATTCAGCCAGAGGAGTGATCAAGATCACATAATTTATTTATCTAGAATGATCACAAACGAGCAAATTTATGTAAAAACCATGGCTTTGATACCAATTGTTGGGAAAGTACTATGCAACAAAATTTTAAAAAATTTTATGGCAAAGTAATTTCCAAAACACAAGTTTGACATGCTAGATGCTTAAATTAACTAGATCTTCCTAACCTTGTTCGCTGAAAAGCTCTCACAATTTAAAAAAAAAAAGACGTTCTAGGAGAGCCAAAACCAACTAGTCTTTTTTGCTATTTTCTATCTACGATCGGAGTGCATATGGGCACACATTGTATAGCTTTTCTTTGATGACTCTCCCTCCAACCAATATAGGAAACCCATAACTAAAGTTTGTTATTTGTGAACAAAAGCTCTCAGAAAGCTCTCAGGGAGTTTTAGAGACTTACAGTATAGAGTGCTCACTCTTAATTCCTCAACTAATCTAAATAACTTATGAGTCTCACTCCCTATTTATAGAGGCTGGGCCCAGAGGTTAGTCCTTATCAGATAAGGCCTCAAAAATTTGAATCAGGATAATATCTAATAAAATCACGTCTAAAAACACATGATCAAAAATCTTTATGTTGATAGGCCAAACTAGCATATTGGTCTATCGAACTTTCTCCATCGGTAGGCCAAACTTGAAGTAGGACTGTCGAACTTACAATAAATGATCCCTACAAATCTTTATTTACCACCCAAGATTCTTGGGATAGAGCTTTAGTTTTAATTCAAATAATCTAATAGAGAAGTTATCTGATTAAAACAGTCATATCTAGATAATTTTTAGGAAAATAAATATTCTTGATAATTCAACAAGTTTATCTTGAATTAATTTATACAAAATTAATTCAACCAATAAACATACATAAGTATCTGATCCCAATAATTCAATAAGTTTATCTTAAATCAATTTTTTACAAAATTAATTCAACCGATAAACAGACATGAATTACCTAATCCTATTGAATTTTAGCCAATCTGATAATTTGACATAAGTCACCAATTTATTGGAAAAGCATGCCTTATCGTTAAAGGATTTATTATAACCTAGCAAATGGGACATGATGAACCTATATAGTTCAACCTCCCGATAATTATGAAACCCAATATCCCAGATTTATATCTTATAATTATCAACTCTAATGCTACTCCACTAACAGCTTAGAGCTACACTCTTGAACTACATAGAATAATGAAGCCCGAAGAGCTAAGTCTCCATGGCATATCATACAATATTATATCCCCATAGGATTATCCATAATTAGCTTAAGAACAAATTATGTCTTACCTTCTCAATTATTTTTCTCTTACGTTTCATTATCTCATCCTCGAAAAACTTACCATTCAAAGATAGTATACTATTCGGTTACACCTATGTATCCAAATGGTTGAGCGCTCTAGTTTTTCAATTACAGGATAATGCATATAAGAGGATATTTCGACTCTTAAAGAAGAGCTATGGATTCCGTATATATGAATAACAAGTCTATGCCATCAAGAGTCATGTCTCAGCGTACCAGCATGCGTACAACATAAATTGTGGATGTCACCCTATGGTATATCAAAAGACATCAGTCAAGATAATAGGCCCACTATTCATCTCATGATGAAGATATAACACATATGATTGTTTGAAGTGATTTGATTTGCCGAGACAGAATTATTAATCCAAATCAATTACACTTTATGTCTCGATCCATTACCTCATCACCTATGACAATGCAATTACACTTTATGTTGTGATCCAATGCATCGTTACCTATGACAATGTACCAATGTTTCTGTTCATGAAGTCCACCTCCAATGGCGAAGACAAATCATCTCCCGTTAGGGATATAGACAACATAATAATCTTTGCATGAATAAAGCGTCCAAATTTATTCTCTCGATTGCTGATGTTATAATTTAGACCGCCACCTTTAAAATCATGTCTTTAGCATAATTTGTCCATTATCTACTTGATTCTAAAGGCTTAGACTGACAATCTCTAACTTTTATTTGTTTATCATACATTCAACAAATATAGATATAAAGAGGACAACAATTTGATATATGAATAATAAATAAACTCTTTATTGATAAAAATGTCTCCAAAAAACTTATTATAATTTTGCTCCTTAAGGCATATATGTCTAACAGAAGGTTGGAATCCATCTCCAAAATGCTCGACTTTTTTGAAAGGAGAAGAAAAGGGCTGTTGTGATTATAAGGTTTAGAGCATTACCAAGATAGCTAGTTAGCTCTTGATAACTCTTAATAGATGGCAGGCACTTCCCAACCACTTTTCTTGATTCCTTACAGGCCTTGAGAAATGAACATATTATTTTCTATTTTTCTTCTCAAAACCTAAGGAAGAAGTTTTGAATATGGGCCAAAAGCGTAAGTGTAGTAGATGTTTGAAAGACAATAGGGAACTTAAATCTATCATCTGAATTTCAAAATAGGCTACGTCAAGACTGCAATTATTGATTTCGGGTTTTTTCCCTAGCCAGTTGCCCCTGTGTAGGAGGGATCAAGCCGACCTCATTTCATTTGTGAGGAATGAAATTATTACACAACTTCCATTCTAGTTCTACATATTGAATTAGGGAGTTTCTGGTTTTCTAAGGACTTACTATTGCTGGCATGGGAAGGACTAAAGAAACCTTAGTTGCACAAAAATTGCCTACCAGACAAAGAGTTATTGGTTTAATTGCTAACACAATTCTTTTTTAACATATGGCTATAAAAATTCTCCTATCTTTTATCAGCCCCTTCTATACCTTTAATAATGAGATTTCAAAAGACGATTCTTTTTCCACTACTTCTTAAGGAATGATTGATAGGAACGAATTGCCTGGTCTTCCCTGCATCCGATCTATCCATACCCCCAGCCCTCTCTCTAAGATCTCATTCAATAGATCCAACCTATTTCTAGGGTAGATAAACGAGATTGTCCCCCACTTCCTTTGCTCCATTGGCACCAAAGATCAAGAGTTTGAGATAGAAAGAAAGATTAGTTGGTGGGCTGTTAAGCCCCTTATCACTTAAAGACAGATAGTGGAAAGGTAAGAAGCTATAGCTTCATTGTGTATCTTCGCTTTGCTACTGGATGAGTGAACTCTACACAGCTGTGCTAGATAAGATTGTATTCAATCCACCCTTAGGCCTTGGAAGAGCATATATTGAGATAGGATGGAATGTCATACCCTAAAAAGAAAGCCGGCCTGCATTGGGAGAATGGGTAGGCCTTGTTAATGACACATTATCTGAAATTAATTCAATCAACAGATTCCCCTTGTCTTTGTATGAGTCTTTTCGCTAATATGCTTGAAAAGTTGCAGTTCCTTGCTTTTGGAGTAACTTCTTGGAATAAGGAAGTATAGAACCAAGCTCTTCTTCCTTTATGGACATATGATCTGTTCTCTTGTTTGGAAAAGAATAGGGTCCTCGTCTCATTTTCTATGCGTTTTGGTCTTCTATGTTGTTATGTTAAGCTGGTCGTTCTAAATAGGGATGAGCTTAGCAATGTGGGCTTTTGCCTTTCTTCTTTTTCCATCGTACTGGTCTTCTTTATACCCTTACCTTAAGAAGCTTCCAACGGGAAAGAAATAGACCTAAAATTGGACTTCCACTAAGCACCAAGCTAGTGTTCTCTCCCATTAAGCAATTTCTATAAATTCATTCATTCAAATCAAGTCTTGCTTTTAGAGCAATTAAGCTAAAAGACAAATTAAGAAGATCTAGAGCAAACTAATTAGTTCAAGTTCATGAGGTTTCATGCATTACTACTATAGGACAGAAGAAGTGAAGGAAGAATCTAGAGAATCTTTTGTTGGATCTATTTGTAAAGCTTAAAGAAAGTCTAGTTGAGAAACATAAACTTCCACCATAGGATGGATCTAATTTAGTGAAAAACTCTTTTCACTTCAAAAAAAGGAGTTCTTCCAACACTCCTAATAAGCCTTATGCCTTTTCTTATGCTTTATCCACTAAAGACCAAACTAAATGTGAGAATCTGCTCAAAGATAAAAGGAAATCCTCCAGGTAAGGTGAGGCCAAGCTATGGAAGGAACTCTTCGTCCAAAAAGTATAGATAGAGTCAAAAAATCTGCCCTTTAGAGCCTTTGACGTCGCTTTGTTCTTATGGCAGATAGCAGCAACAACATGATCTCTCGTAAAAAAAGACTAAAGCACTATCCCCACCAATCAAAAAAATGCATTGCAGAGTCGCCCAAAAGTATGTTTTTGCTCGCTCGGCAAGTAAGTATGAATCAGGCAAAGAAGCAATGTCGACCACCCCTAAAGGAGATCGGCAAGCCCTTTCTCCTTATGCATAGGACAAGGCCGGGGAGTATAAAGACTATAAGTGCATGCAGCCCTCAGGCAAACCTCTAACCAGGTTGATGAAATCTAACCAGAATGTTAAATGAATTACATCGGTCATCGTGATCCTTCTTTGCTTTCCAGCCCATCTTGACTAGCCCTCAAAAAAGCTTTGGGAAAAAATAATACTTAATAAGTTCTATGTAGGTCCCTAGTAAAAGGTTATTCCAATCTTTCGGATCAAACCTAACCCTCGATTCATATTCTAATAAGGCCCTTCTAACTAGGTGTCTTTCCACAAAGGTGTTTCTTTCTATATGAGTTGACTGACCTACTAACAATATAATAAGATAAGAGGGCAATGATATGAAATAGAAAGAATTCTCTCCTGCTAAGCACTATTGTTCTTTCCCACCCTTGAAAGATATAGAGTTATAGTATCAAATAGCTTGATTGGTCAAATGACTAGAAGGGGCTTGCTAAAAAAAGCCATTCATCACCATTCTTTGGCAGTTTGGTTCAATACTTAGCATAGGATATGGCCTTCTTTAGCAAAGAGATCCATTTCCTAAGATGGCCCTTCCCAGCTCTATGCTTAAGACAAAGCTGCTCTCTATTTCCAATGCCAGTCATATATCTAGCTCACACCTTAACTAAACGAAGGTGCTCCACAAGACTGGCACCGTCGCCCTCCTAGCTCACAATTATAGGTGAAGAAGTTTTCATGTTCAAGTGTGAGAGTTATTCCAGTTTTTATAAAAAGAAATGGTTGAAATGGGAGGAAATGGAAAAGCCAAGATGGAAAAGATAAAATGAAACTAAAACCTAAAGTAAAGATAGGGTGTCCGCAATTATTAAAGAGATTAAGCGTAGGGAGAGTTTCATAGGATACTACCACTTAATGCAAGACTATGACAGTTATGTTATCTCTGAAAAATGTTCTAGAGCCACTGCTCTGTAATAACGAGGTTTTCAAGCCAGCTAGAATAACTTATGCATCACGTTAAACAACAAACATTTCTGCTTCCGAATGCAGCGAAGCTAGCTAGGTTACCAAGAGAAATCCTATCCTCTTCCTTTAGTTTATGCTGATCGATTGAGTAGTCATAGGAGTCGCAGCCCCTATGGAGGCTTGTTACAACTGCCCTACCATAAGTGAAATAAGGCAACCACAGGCAAACAACCTCTCTCATAAAGAGGACGGTGGACAAGGAGGAGTTCTATCCATTAGGTTCTTTTTTAATTTGTTCAGACTCCTAAGGCAAGAATACTAGATGAACATGACCACTTATAAAAAATAATAAGAGGGAAGACAAGCTCAAAAAAAAGGGGAGCCTTTACTAGTCATAATCAGCTGGGCCCTTGTATCCACATATGAAGGAAGCGTCACATAGCATCTTTAATTTGTGACGTGAGCGCTTCCGTTCATGAATTTTTGGGCTGCTATACTTTAGCCTATCTGCAAGGCAAAGCTCACTAATCAACTTGATCTTTATCGTGATCATATAAAGGTCTTGCGTCATATTTTGGTTACATTGATTGGCGGCATGCAACATCACATTTGGAACAACCGATCTATGAATCTATAGCTTTCCATGTAGAAAGACGTCAAGAAAGCTTGAATAAGAATAGTTGATTCTATAGCTGTGGTTAGGCCTTTAAACTCTTCATATTGTCAAGCTACTATAGGCTAACACCCTCTTATAGTCTTCTCTACAGTATCCTCACCCAAAGAATCCCATCAAGGGTGAAAGCGCAATCACAACTGTCTATTCTCATGCTTAAAGGGGGGTTCGCAGTACTTACTTTATGCCTTTCCTTCTAACTTTCTTGAGCGAGGAAGGGAATCGCTACTTCGAATGCAAGGTTATAAGATTCATCTTTAGATTATTCAAAGGAAGTGCCTGCACTCCATATCTATGGTTGACCAACTAAGCCATCTATACTAATCGGTGAGGTTTACATGTTTGGTGAATTATGAATGCTAGGTTACGAAAGGTAAGGAAGTAGGTGGGTCATCAATTCAAATGCCAGGCTTTGAAGGAAAAAACTCCAATATATTAGCAAATGGAAATACCAAGGTACGTCTGGTGGTATCATCGTACATCAGAGAACGGTAACATTTAGGAGTGATCCTTCCCTCTAATCACAAGAAAAGAAAGGTTTTTGATTTGAGCAGCCAGACATTGAAAATGTCTTTTTTCTTATAAGAGCAAGTCTAAGGTTATAAGCAGTAGCTAAGGGCTATAAAGTTGTTTTTTGTACTTTGCTTAACACATGCCAGTTGAACTTTTCTCAAAAACAAAAGAAAGAAGTTTGAGCACTTCGAATGAAGAAGACAAAGAAAAAATTGCTTAGTTTTGTTGGAAACACCAATGCTTCCGATAAGCCATTCTTCATTTTTATAGCAAGAAGCAGAACTACAAGAAAGCTTTCTCTATTTTATGACAAATCTAGCTTGTTGGTTAGCCTTTACTGTGTTATTTTTAGCAAGATTTTTCAGACATTTTCTAGGATTAGAAAGAGCCACTTTCATAGGCATATTTTTAATTCTCTTTTCAATAGTTCTTTCATTTTGATCTTTTTGTTTCATCTTATTCTAATCAATTAAAAAAAATATACAGCTTCGACTTGTATTTCTTTTATATATATCTTTATTCTTTGGAATTTCTTTCTTAGGCTCTTTGATCTGGATCTACGACTTTTCTCACGTAGGTCTAGATTTGACCTCTTTCTTCCCGTTAGTCTTGAGTGTGTGGCGAGGCCTCCTCCTTTACCATCACCATCTGACCCACCTAGTTCATCCTTGTTTATAGAAGATTCCTTTGAGATGGATGTTCTATTAGAACTAGATTTAGTTCAAAATCTAAGTTTGGAATCTTCCTTTCAAAGTCGAATAATTTGTCTCGAAGACTAGCATACTTTCTTTTTACAGAAAAAGGAAGAGCGGGACCAATATTGGGCTGAAATCAAAAGTAGTTTGGACCAAGCTCCCTCATAAAGTGAATATAGCTGAATTCTTGATTTTTTAGAATTGTAAATGATGAGATTGTGAAATGCATATTTCTCATTGTTGAATATCATTATTTTGAATTAACATTTCTCATTAAATCTCTTAATTATAGCATTTGTGTGATAATTAATTTTTTAATGTTTCTATGTGAAAATATGTTTAAAAATTTTTTTTAGTATGCTTTTATATTTAATAATATTTTTAGTAATTTTTAAAATTATTTATGCGTGTTTTATAAATAATTAATTTAAAAATAGTTAAAATTGTAAAAAAAAAATAATGTTATGTGATTTTATTTTGAATATTAAAGTATTTGTAAATAAGTTTAGAGACTGTAAATATGTTTTATAATATTTCTAGTAATTTCTAAAAATATTTCTAGATCTTAAACAATATATTTGTTGAGGTTTATTAATTTTAGAATTTTTATTTATTTTTGGTTATTTTTAGTGTGTCTGATTTTAAAATAAATATTTTTAAATTATTGTAAAAACTATGTTTGTAAAATAATTAATTTTAATTTGTTTATTTTATTTTACATTTGAAATCTATATGAAAAACAAATAAAAACAGCATGAAAATAGACAAAAACGGACCTCAAATGTGTGAAAAATAAAAAGAAAGAAATTAAAAACTAAAAGATTGACATGTGGCAAGCTCAAAACTGTTAGACAAAACCACCCAACAGATCGTCACTGTCCATACATCCCCCTCCCTTATAGATTTATTGCCTTATGTCTCATGTGTACGCATCTTCTTTGCCCTTTGATCAGCATACTACGACTCATCTAACGACCACCTTTAGCTCGCTTGGCCCTAGCTCGGTCTAGCTACCAAATCCGTCAACGGTCTGTACAACCTACAACTCTCATCCATCCGTCCCTTACAGGTGCCATATCAGATTCTAAGATAAAATTAGCACAGTGAAGGGCAGTTTCACATGTGAAGAAAAAATTAAAAAAATAATAAAAAAAATTGATTTATTAAGTGATGGGCGACAATGTTTATTCAAAAAAATTCTAAAAAATCCCAAAATTATGTCCTATTCATTTTTCATTAAAAATATCTAAATAAAATAATAAAAAAAAATTAAAAAGTAAAAATTGATATAAATAGTAGATTTCCTTCTACTATAAATACCCCCCTCTATTGCATGTATTCTTCGCTCCCCCTTGTGAGAAATTTCTTTTCTTTTGCAAAAATGTAGTTCTAAGTTTAGTTTTAGTTTTTTCTAGTTTAAGCTTTTGTAAAATAGTTTCAAGTTTATGTTGCAAAATAGTTATGGGTAGTAAAATTATGAACGTTTTTGCCTTCAATAAATCTTTCTAAGTTTTCTTTTTGCTAAGGAGATAGGGGAAATTTTGGCAAATAAAGGTAAATATTTTTAGTTTTTCAAAGTTTTCAAAGCAGTTATAATACCAAAATCATGTTTAGGAAACTTTTGATTTTCTTATTAACTTAGCTAAAACTCTTGCAAAACTAAGTATTGATTCATCGTAGACATACATTGGTAGGGGTAATACTTAGAAACACTTTGATTATTCATAGATAGGAAATGACACTGTAAATGCTTGGCAATTCTAAATTTATTGTTGACAAAAGATGGCATACAGCATACTTAAACCATTTTAATAAATAATTTTAGAAAAAAGTAAAACATATTTAAGTTAATTACTAGAATAAAACTTTTAATCCTTATTGCTGTTTAAAATTGTTGTTTCTTCCAAGTTAATTTGCACTTATTATTAAAGTTCTATTTACCATTTGAATTTAAGTCATATTTCTTGTTGTTGAAGTTCTAAAAATCACAAAAAATCTGAAAATGAAAAAGTGAAAAAAATTGTGTAAATATTGTAAATAATTAAGTTTACTTCTCAAAATTTTTAGCTAGAATTAACATAACTGATATGTTGGACCTTTGCAATACATTTTCCCTACAGGATCAACCTTGAATTCACCAAGTATTATTACTTTGATAACCTTATACATAAAGTTATATCGGACTTACACTTTATGTCCCAAACAAGTTTTTGGCACTGATACCTAGGAACAGATAAACATAAGGACAATATATTAGTATATTATATGCATGGCTAGATAACCCGCCTTATTAATATTATATATATTTATTTATGTAATTTTATTTTTCTACACTTAATTTTTCTTTCTAACTTTTTAACATCTAACTTTTATATTTATAGCATTTCTAACTTTCTAACTATCTATTTTAACTTCTAATTTCTAACTTTTGACTTTTTACTTTTTATGCATTTTTTTTTATATCTTAAAGGGATAGTTGTACCGCCCAATTTTGTTAATATTTTTGTTATTAGTATTTTTCTTTGTCATGCAGGTGTCAAAAATAGCCAAATATATATAAAAACGAAATAAAAAAGTAAAAAAAAAAAGCTCGAAAAAGTTGTTGTTTACGTCGTTTGCATATTATTGTCGGGTTACCATTCACGTAGTCTAAACTTTTCTTGTTTTTCTTTTGTGTCTGTTTGGTTTCATATGTTTTAAAAAATAAAAATATATATATTTTGAGAAATTCATAAAGAAATCATTACAATTTTTTCTCAAAAACACTTGGAATTACTTTCAGTGCTTAATAGAGATACAAAAATTTGCTAGATAGGTTTCCTTACTACAGTTTTTCTTGGGATTATCTGTTAGAAATTTTTCTAGATGAGTTAAATCTTGAAACTAAAAATTGGATCGAAAAAGGAGATGGATCCACCACTTTTTTTACGAATTACTAATAAACAAAACCAATTATATGTTGAAAGATATGGTCGAGTATGATTATTAGAGATTGAATAATATAAAACCGATTTTGGTTAGAAAACAATTCAATCTTTTTAGAACCTTGGCCAGACACTCAACCCAAAACTTTAGAAGTAACCATTTGTTAGAGAAATAGTACGCAGCGAAAATTTAAAATTTTTATACCAGAGTATTTTCCAAAGAAAAAGTTTGACATGCTATATACATAAATTAACTACATCTTACTAACCTTTGAATGCCAAAGATCTCCTGTAATCAGTGCAGAGAAGAATGTTTTAAAAGAGCCTCAACCAGCTAGTCTTTTTTGCTATTTTTTATCTACGATTAGAGTTTGTGTGGGCACATAACATTCAGCACTTCCCGGTGACTCTCCTTCTAACCAATTAAGGAAACCCATAACTAAAGTTCGTGATTTGTAAACAGTAGCTCTTAGGGAGTTGCAAAGACTCACTGACTAGAGTGCTTACTCTTAATTCCTCAACTGATCTAAATAACTTACGAGTCTCACTCCTTATTTATAGAGGTTGGGCCCAGGGTTTAGTCCTTATCTGATAAGGCTTCAAAAATTCAAATCTGGATCGTTGTCTGATAAAAATAGCATCCAAAAACATGTGATCAAAAATCGTTCAGTCAATAGGTTGACTTAGTCCATCAGCAGGTCAAACTAAAAGATCGGCCTGCCATAATAACGATAAATGATCCCTATGAATCTTTATTTTTCGCCCCATAATAACGATAAATGATCCCTATAAATCTTTATTTTTCACCCCATAATAATGATAAATGATCCCTACAAATCTTTATTTTTCACCCTAGATTCTTTGGATAAAATCTCACTTTTAATTCAAATAACCTAATAGAAAAGTTATCTAATCAAAACAACAATATCTGGATAATCTTTAGGAAAATAAATATTCTCGATAATTCAACAAGTTTATCTTGAATTAATTTACTCAAAATTAATTCAACCGATAAACAAACATGAATTATCTGATCCCGATAATTCAACAAGTTTATCTTGGATTACTTTATCACAAAATTAATTCAATCGACAAATAAACATGAATTATCTGATCCTATCAAATTTTAGCTAATTGATAATTTGATCTAAGTCACCAATTTATTGGAAAAGTACGCTATATTGTTATAGTATTTATTTTAAGTTAGCAAAGGGGACCTAATGGACCTATATAGTTCAAGCATCCAATAATTATGAAACCCAATATCTCAGATATACATTTCATAATTAACAACACTAACACTACCCACTAAAAGCTTAGAGCTGCACTCTCGAACTATATAGAATTACGAAGCCCAAATAGCTAAGTCTCTATGACATATCATAATGCATTGTATCTCCATAGGATTATCCATAATCAGATTAAGGGCAAATTATGTCTTACCTTCCCAATCATTTTTCTCATACTTTTCATTATCTCACTATTGGAAAACTTACCATCCAAATACAGTATACTATTCGGTTACACCTATGTATCCGAATGGTTCAGCGCTCTAGTTTTTCAATTACCAAATAACGCGTATAGGAGGATATCATCAACTCCTAAAGAGGAGCTATGGATTCCGCATCTATGAATAACAAGTCTACGCTATCAAGAGTCATGCCCCCAACGTACTGGTATGCAAACCATCATAAAATATAGATGTCATCCTTTGGTACATCAAAAGACATAAGTCAAGACAATGGGCCCACTATTCATCTTCGAATTAAGATGCAATACATATGATTGTCTAAAGTGAATTGATTTGCTGAGATAGAATTATTAATTCAAATCAATAGAATTATTAATTCAAATCAATTACACTTTATGCGCCGATCTAGTACATCATCACCTATGACATTACACTAATTTTCTATTCTCAGAGTCCACCTCCGATGGCCAAAACAAGCCATCTCCCATTAAGGATAGATACTATATAACAATCTTAGCATGAATAAAGTGTCACAACTTTATTCTGTTGCCTAACTTTATTCCCTCGATTGCGGATCTTATAATTTAGACAGTCACCTTTAGAATTATGTCTTTTGCGTAATCTATCCATCATATGTCTTACTCCAAAGGTTTAGATTAATAGTCTTAGACTTTTGTTTGCTTATCATACATTCAACAAATATGAACAAAAAGAGGACAACAATTTGGTATTTGAATAATAAATAAATTCTTTGTTGATAAAAATGTCTCAAAAAACATATTATAGTTTTACTCCTTACAGCATACATGTCTAATAATCTCCTACTTGCACTAACTAAGTAAATATTACAAATCCCACATCCCCATAGCTTCCACATGCCTCTTGAAAACTCTTGCAATTAGTGTCTTCGTGAATGGATAAGCTAAATTATCCTTGGATGTGATTTTGCATACAAGAACATGCCCTCCCTCAACGAAGTCCTTTATCACATGACATATTCGATCAATATGCTTACTTTTCTTGTGAAATCTTGGTTCCTTAGCATTAGCTATCGCCACACTATTATTGCATTACATCGATACCGTCTTTCCAT
Organism: Artocarpus hirsutus; assembly: GCA_946598075.1. Classification (NCBI taxonomy): domain Eukaryota; kingdom Viridiplantae; phylum Streptophyta; class Magnoliopsida; order Rosales; family Moraceae; genus Artocarpus; species Artocarpus hirsutus. Next base: position 20,228 of record CAMOHE010042757.1, on the reverse strand, counting down.
GCCAAAAACTACCTCATGATCCCCAAGAAACTTACGGAGCCACACTGCTTCTTTCAAAGCATCACTGGCTGCCACATGCTTGGCCTCCATCGTTGAATCCGATGTGCAATCTTGCTTGACACTTTTCTAAACAATGGCACCGCCACCTAGAGTAAACACAAAACCTAAAGTTAATTATCTCGATTCTAGACAAGATTGGAAATCCTAGTTAGCGTATCCTAGAGGAGTCAAATCCTCGCCCGAATGCATAAGTATATACCTTCAAGTCCTTCTCACGTACTTGAAAATATGCTTGACCACAACCCAATGGTTTGATCCTGGATCTGACTAAAATTGACTTACAATCTCGACTGCATAACAAATATTCGGTTGTGTGCAAAGCATGGTATACATAAGACAACCCACTATTGAAGTATAAGGCATATTCTTCATGTATTCTCTTTCTTCATCAGACTTTAGAGAACCCTTCTTAGAAAGAGTATTTCTAGACCTAGATTGTTGCCCACCTTTCTTGGAATCTTACATTGCAAACCTTTTAAGAATTTTATCTATGTAGCCTGCTTAGGACAAAGCTATCACAATGTTCTTCCTATCCTGAAAGATCTAGATACCGAGTATAAAATTAGCCTCACCTAAGCCCTTCATGTCAAACTGCTTAGTCAACCACAAGTTGACCGATGACAACGTCCCAACGTCATTGCCAATTAGCAGAATGTCATCTACATAAAGTAGTAGAAAAACCACCTTCCCATCCTTAATGTGTTTGTAAACACATGGTTCGTCCACATTTTGTGTGAACCCATAAGTCTTGATCACTTAATCAAATCTTATGTTCCAAGAATAGGAAGCTTACTTAAGTCTATAAATTGACTTTAGCAACTTACAAACCCTACGCTCCGAGCCCTTGGCCTTGAACCCGTCTGGCTGCACCATATATATGGACTCATCAAGATAGCCATTTAAAAAAGACATCTTAACATCCATCTACCAAATCTCATAGACGAGAGTGGCAGCTATGGACAAAAGAATATAGATGGATTAAAGCATGGCTACTGGCAAAAAGGTTTCCTCGTAATCAATTCATTCCTTTTACATGTATCCCCTAGCTACAAGCCTAGCCTTATAGGTTTTGACTTTTCTATCCATTCCTCTCTTTCTCTTATAGATCCACTTACACCTTATGGGTTTTACTCCTTTGGGATGATCTACAAGGTCCCAGACCCGATTAGTCTCCATAGACTTCATCTCTATGTTCATGGCCTCTATTCAGAGTTTCAAATCAGCATCCTCTATAGCCTCTTTATAAGTGTAAGGATCCTTGTTATGTTCAACCGTTTCAACTAAGAAGGCCTCACCATTGAACATATCCTTCTCAGATTGATGTCTGATCCTCCCACTATGCTGAAGCCCCTTAGATTATTGTTCATGTTAGGTTGCTTTTTCTACACCAATGGTAATGGTTTCATTCGAAACCCTCAAAGTGATTGAATTACTTGCCAACTCCTCAAGCACTACTTTGCTTTGAGGCTTAAAGTCGTCCATGTAATTTTTCTCAAGGAAAGTTGCATTAGTTGAAACCACTACTTTATTTTCCTTTAGGTTATAGAAATAACCCCTTTTAGTCCCTTCTAGATACTCTACAAACACACAAATTTTCAAACGTGCATCCAACTTATTCACTTCCTTAAACAGGACATAAGCCAGACATTCCTATATGCAAATATGGTTTAAGGATGTCCTTTTCCCCACCCATAACTCATGAGGAGTTTTAGTAACCGATTTGAAGACACATTGTTCAAAAGATAACATACAGTTTTAAGTGCATATCCCCAAAAGGACAATAGAAATGATGAATAACTCATCATGGACCTGATGATGTCCAACAAAGTCCTATTCCTTCTTTCAGCTACACCATCCTGTTGCGAAGTGCCTAGCGCAGTCAAATGGATAAAATCCTATTCTCTAATAAGTGTCCCAAGAACTCATCAAAAAGGTATTCATGACTATGATCAGATCGAAGTGCCTTTATAGGTCTACCCAATTGCTTCTCCATTTCAAACCGAAATTCCCTGAACTTGTCATAAGTTTTGCTTTTGTGGTGCATTAGGTACACATACCCATACCTTGAGTAATCATCAATAAAGGTGATGAAATACTCATACCTTCCTCATGCCTGGATGTTCATAGGTCTATAAACATCATTATACACAGGTTCTAGAACTCCTTCGACCCTATTGCCCTTAGACCCAAATGATCTTTTCATCATCTTACCTTCCAAATAAGATTCACATTGTGGTATAGATTTCGCCTTTAAGTGACTTAAAGGTTCATCTTTTACCAACCTTTAAATTCTATTTTGGTTAATATGACCTAATCGCAAATGCCAAAGATAAGTCTTATTAGAGCGAGAAGTTTTAAGTCTTTTAAAGTTATCATCATTAATCTCTATGTTCAACAGTAAGTTCATCTTAGGTTTGAAAAAATATATATTATTTTACATCCATCCATTATAGATAAAAGATCTGTTTTTATGAATCATCACTTTATTATTAAAAGACACTACATAAGAGTCTTTAAATAAACAAGCTATAGAAATCAAATTCCTTTTAAGTTTAGGAACATAAAAACAATCTTGCAAATATAAATTCCTATAATTATCAAAGTAAAGATGGATGTCTCCCACTGCTTTAGCTAACACCAAGGATCCATTGCTCATTTGAAGCGTAAAGTCTTCATGTAGTAGACTTCTCATTTCTTTAAACCCCTATAGAGAAACACAAACATGATTAGTTGCTTCGGAATCTATGACCCCAATGTCACTGGATTCCTTGACTAAACAAGTTTCAACAACCAAAAGATCACACCTACTTCCTCGAGTTAGGAAGTCTTTGCAATTCTTTTTTATGTGTCCGACCATCCTGCAAAAGAAGCACTTAAGCTTCTTTGGGCTCATCTTCTTCTTCTTCTTGTTTGCCATTTGTAGGAATAGAAGACTTTCCGTTCTTGGCTCCTTGCTTTTTTCCATTCCCTGGGTTGGGGTTGGAACCAGAGGCAACCGCCAAGTTGGCTTCACCACCAGCAGGAGTTTCCCTAATCAGAAGTTTGAACTCCGATAACTGCTTCATCAACTCAGTTAAGGTCATATCCCATCTATTACTCAAATTAAATGTAGCTCTAAATGGAATAAACTCCTTTCACAGAGTCTTAAAGACCATAGTCATCTGAGTTTCAGTATCAATGTCTGCTCCATTGGTTTGAGCCTCAGCGATGTAACTCATGACTAACATCATATGCTCATTTACAGATGTCCCTGATCTTTGTTTGCAGTTTAAGAATTTTTGAAGTGCCCTTTGCCGCTTTGTTAGGGCCTGGCCTTCAAACACGTCTTCGAGATTATCCAAGATCTACCTAGCAGTCTTATAATCTTCATGTTGAGCCTGTAGCACATTATCATGATGGCTATAACATAACAACAAGCCTGATCGTGAGCATCTTTCCAGTGATAATATGCTTAGATTTGATCATTAGCGAATTCTCTCATAGGCTCGGGAGGACATGGTGTAGTCAACACAAACTTTAGTTTCTCAAAGGATAGGACGATATTTAGGTCTCGTTTTCAATCATTATAGTTCTCACCGGTTAATTGGTTTTTGTCAAGTATCGACGATAAAGTGTTTTTAGACATTTTTAATCTACAATAAAGAATCATATACCAAATATAAGCAAACATACAACAATAATTTAGTAAGATAATACAATCATGTAAAACATACAAATGTGTTTATGTGTCAAAAACTTGAAATATCACAACCTTATAACGATAATTCCTAACTCAGAATTCAACAAACCACCTAGGGGAGACTTGCCAAATTCAATTAGGAACATGGATTTCCTTCTGATCAATATATGCCATCCAAGACCCGTATGATCCAGCATATATTAATAGTCGTTTCTTTAGCCATCAATTTTATTAACAGAACTTCTAGTAATAAAATCAACATGAGTATATAATCATCATTTCAATACTTTATCCATGATTTATAATCACCACCTAGGGGTGTGCAACAATAAATCATGCTAAAATACCTTATCCTCTTGGAGATCTAACCCGGTTCATGATGAAGTCCTTTCCTTGGGGTCGGGACCGCCATGTGCTACCTATGGACCAATAATGAAGGCTATAGGTCCTCTTTCCAAAAACCTTCTCCCACTCAATCTTTTGAAATCAAGATTTTATTTTAAAAACATGGATAAAAAATTTTTAAATGAGCAGCACTCCCTATTCTATATGACATGTTATCAATATACATAGAAAATAATATTATAATGTAAACAAGCAAAGCAATCATGCAAAACCACAAGCAAAATAATAATATATAACTGTAAAATTATGGTTCCAGCCTAGAGAAAAGAAAATAAAGATTACAAGAGATAAATCAAAACATATTATCGATTCTTTATCCTTGAATCAACAAATCATATCCTTCTTCAAGTAATGTCCATCTTTAAGTATTAATCTTGTATAGATTGAATACTCTATATTTCGGGTCATATCTAAATTTAATGTTTTTTAGAATTGTCCCAAAAATAAAATCAAAACTGTACCAAAAAATGCACCTCTTCTTAAAAAACACAGCCCTCTTGTAGCAAGCCTATCTATGCAATTGGCCTACCACTCATGATCCTCTAGCATGTCGAACTTTATAGGTTGGCCTACCAGTCATGACAAATCGGCCTGTCAAACCAAAAAGTTTGGTTTGCCACCAGAGCCATCAAATTTTTGCCCCACAAATGATGATCGAGCTTGAAGTCGGGCCTATTGATTTGCGACCATTGGCCTACCAGACCTAAGGGTTTGGTATGCTGACCAAGCAGAAATCAAGTTTTTCAAAAACTATAGTTTTTAATGAAATTTATCAATTTTATTTTCAACAATTCAAAAACATAAAATTGGAGACTTAGAAATACGTGTGGAACGCTATCATCCATCTTCTGGATCTGTCTTCTAGATTTGTCTTTTACTTTGAATGATCATTTAATTACACATTTTTACAAATTTAAAATTAAATAATAACTTGTAGACGGAGAGGATAGTCCGCCATCTAATTATATGAAAAACCTAGATACACATTCTAACCTCTAAGGAACTATAAATGGCACAAATTAATTAATTAATTATTAATTAATAATTAAATAATTATTTAATCAACCATCATTAATTAATAAGTATTCATCATATATTCCATGACAACATATAAATATATAGAAACCCTAGAGTGCCAGCTCTCTAAAAATTTAAATTCAAGGAGAGATCAAGATCACATAATTTATTCATATAGCATGATCACAAGCTCGTAAATTTATCTAAAAACCATGTCTCTAATACTAATTTTTGAAAAAGTAGTACATAGCGAAATTTTAAAATTTTTATACCAAAGTATTTTCCAAAACACAAGTTTGACATGCTATATACATAAATTAACCACATCTTACTAACCTTTAAATATCAAAGATCTCCGGTAATCAATGTATAGAAGAATGTTCTAGAAGAGCCTCAACCAACTAGTCTTTTTTTGCTATTCCCAATCCACGATCGGAGTATGTGTGGGCACATAACGTTCAGCTCTCCTCAGTGACTCTTTTACCAACCAATCAAGGAAACCTAGAACTAAGGTTCATGATTTGTGAATACTAGCTCTTAGGGAGTTATAGACACTCACAGACTAGAGTGCACACTCTTAATTCCTCAATTGATCTAAATAACTTATGAGTCTCACTAGGTTAGTCCTTATCTAATAAGGTTTTGAAAATTCAAACCTAGATCTTCATCTAATAAAATCATGTCCAAAAATATGTGGTCAAAAATTGTTCAGTCGATAGGCCAAACTAACAGATTGGCCTACCAAACTTAGTCCATCAGTAGACGGAACTAAAAGATTAGCCTGCCAAACTAATGATAAATGATCCTTATGAATCTTTATTTTTCACCCAAGATTCTTTAGATAAAGTCTCAATTTTAATTCAAAAAACCCAATAGAGAAGTTATTTGATCAAAACAACCATATCTAGATAATCTCTAAGAAAATAAATATTCCTGATAAGTCAACAAGTTTATCTTGAATTAATTTGTTCAAAATTAATTCAATCGACAAACAGACATGAATTATCTTATTCTCTCAAATTTCAACAAATCTAATAATTTGACATACATCATCAATTTATTGGAAAAGTATGCCTTATCATTATAGAATTTATTACGAGCTAGCAAAGGGGACCTGATCGTCCTATATAGTACAAGCTCTTGATAATTATGAAACCCAATATCCTATATATACATTTCATAATTATCAACTCTAATGTTACTTCACTAAAAGCTTAGTGCTGCACTCTCGAATTATATAGAATTACGAAGTCCGAATAGCTAAGTCTCCATGACATATCATAACGTATTGTATCCCTTTAGGATTATCCATAATTGGCTTAAGGACAAATTATGTCTTACCTTCCCGGTTAATTTTCTCTTATGTTCCATTTTCTCATTATCGAAAAACTTACCATCCAAAGACAATATACCATTTGGTTACACCTATGTATCTAAATGGTTAAGCGCTCTAGTTTTTCAATTTTAGGATAACACATATCATCAACTCCTAAAGAGAAGCTATGGATTCAGTATATATAAATAACAAGTCTACGCTATCAAGAGTTATGTCCCCAATGTACCGGCATGTGTACCATCATAAAATTTGAATGTAACCCTTTGGTACATCAGAAGACATAAGTCAAGACAATGAGCCCTCTATTCATCTCAAGATTGAGTGTAATACATATGATTGCCTAAAGTGAATTGATTTGATAGTGCACCAATGTTTCTATTCATGGAGTCCACCTTCAATGGCCAAGTCAAAATATCTCCCATTAGGGATATAGACAACATATCAATCTTTGCATGAATAAAGCACCCAACTTTATTCCCTCGATTGCAGATCTTATAATTTAGATCGTCACCTTTAGAATCATGTCTACCACATAATCTGTCCATCATATGCCTGATTCTAAAGGTTTAAACCGAGAGTCTTAGACTTCTGTTTGCTTATTATACATTCAACAAATATAAACGTAAGGAGGACAACAATTTGGTATATGAATAATAAATAAATTCCTTATTGATTAAATGTATCTAAAAACATATTACATTTTTACTCTTTATGGCATACATGTCTAACCACCCTTGAACTACAAAATTTATCAAATTCTTCAAATTTGGAGAGTTTGGAAATCCTAAGAGAATACTTCAAATCCATGAATGGTGTATGAGAAAATGAAGAAAATTTAAAATCCACATGCTTTGAGGAACCTAGCTCAAGAATGGAATTTTTGGAGATATTTGAAAAAGACTCTTTAACTATAGAAGAGCCAAAAGACTTGATCACAAAAAATGAACAATCACTTCCTTTAGCCTTAGGTTCTAAACTAATGTTGTCAATAAACTTTACAAAAAGCCATTCTTACCATGATCGTATGCGGTCACCACCTCCGTCACCATCTATAGCATCTTTCTTATGGACTTGCCAAGACTATGAAATGAATCTGTCACACGTTTTCAAATGTTTCTTATTTTACTAATCTTAACTGCATAATCACACAGAACTGATATGCGATATCATTTGACACTTGTTATGGAAGAAAAACACTTTTTAATAACTCTTCACCATTTCTTTTATAATGTAATAATATCATGTGTGTAATTTACTAAAAATTGAAAATTTTCTTTTGAAAAATTCATTTATAGTGGCTAAGATTATGGAGGATATAATCAAGTTTGATTAGTTGGTACTTTGTATCAATGGCCTCTAGAAATGAATTTTAATTTTTAGAATTTTTGCAAAATATAAAAAAAAAGTAAAAAAAGTTTAAAAGATTAAAAAAATTTAAAATCACAAAAATATTTTCTTTTCTTTGTAAATATTGTTTTTCACCATTTTTAGATCATTTGTCCATTTACTATTTGGCCTAGCCTCAATAACCTTTCACACATGTTAGAATAGTTTCCACCGCATCTAAACAGTACCATATCCTTTGTTTATAAAAACCATTCATTGTACATACAAGTCCATAATTCTCTACTCTTTCTTTGTCCAAGCTCTCAAATTCTTTTTGCCTTCTCTCTAGATTTTCAATGTTTTTCCCTAAAGATTTCCTAAAAACCTTCGAAGTTTCTTTGATCTTTAAATACTTTTCTTGAAGATTTTTCAATCTTTTATTTCTTAATCCCACAAAATCTTCTCAATACTCTCTTAAAAGTTCTCAGATCCACTCAAAGCACTTAAATCTTTCGCAAAGCTCCCAATTCACTCTCAAGAATCTCTTTTTCTCTTTTGAATCATGGATTGTAAATATAATCACTTGAAGAAATACTTTATGTCCCTTTCCTAGGCAAAAATTAGGTAAAAGTACAAAGCTCGAATCCCTCATCTTTGGGTCCTTTCTCATTTTAAACTTCCAACTAATGTAAAAATGTTTATAGAAGATCTTATTCATCCTAGTGATGTCACAAATAAAGGTTTCCCTAGGATGGGTACAAGTCTATGTGCTAGGAAAAGAAGAGCCCGTGCTATAGTTTCAAAGTGTCCTAAGTGTTCTTGTCAAAATTATGAGCATAGGTGTAAGTCAAAAGGTCTCATGTCTGTAAATAAGAAAGATGAAATACTTTAAGATGGGCTTTCTAAAGAAAACTTAGATGATCTTCAATGTTCGCTTTTAGACCATCCTAGTGGTTATGCTCAAGACGCCATTTGTGAACTTTGGCCTCAGTTTTATACAAAAAAAAATGTCTAGGGAATCTAACATTAACCTACATAAGTGTTCAATTTGCAGGAATGTTAGAAGGAAAATAGCCACTTGGTTTGTCTGGTTCCAAGCAAAATCTATAAAGTATTTTTAGTTTTTGTGTGTTTTCATTTTCTTTAAAAAATTAGTTGAGAAATGAACTTGGTTTTAGTGAAAAATCATCACAATCGCTAAGTAATAGATTTCTAGAGGCGCGTTTTAATAAACATGAGTTTTCATTCATTCTCAAATAAATTTTCATAAAAAAATTTTTTTTTTGTGATTGTTACTGTAGTTGCTTATTTAATAATTGTGTTTGTCGTATTTGCTTTTAAAATTTTTTATCTTATCTATCAGATGCATTATTCGGTAGGTTTTTGGTATGTTGTATACATTTTGGTTTTGTCCTTTTTTTTCAATAGTTGTATAGTTTTGTATAATTTTTCAAATGTTTAATAGTTCTTGTTGGATAAAATTTTCAAAACTTGTCTTCCATCTTCAGTTATCTATTTGTCTTCGATCACAATCAATCATATATTATATCTTATTCGTCGTTAAAGTCTTACACAGAGCTGTGTGAAAATTTTTCAAGTCATAAAAAATCAAAAAATTCTAAAAAAAGAGTCTTAGTTTCTTAGAAACCATTATGGAGTCCTCCTCCCAATTATCTCTAAATTTCAAAAACATCTATATGCTTTGTGGTTCTAATTTAAGAAAAGATATGACTATTTAAATGTTGCATTCCATTTAGGGGAAGTCTTGGTTAAGAAAAAGATAAACCTTGTGTATGAGGCGGTAGCTTGGTTTAATGGAAACTATCACAACCAGAGCCAAAGTAGGAAGTGTTGTAGGTATTATCCCTTATTTTTTTATTCAAGAAAATCTTTGCGGTGAAACCATAGGAATGCAGGAAATAGTCAAAAATATCCTTGATCGTTTAAAACTTATGATTTGCAACTCAGATGCATTCATTGTTTTACCAAAAGGTTTAGGAATTCTAGAAGAAATGTTTGTCATAGCTAGTTGGAATCAGCTAGGGATTCTTAACAAACCCATGGGTGTGCTTAATGTTATGGTTTCTTTGATGGTCTTTTAACTTTTCTATTGTGGAACAGAACTTTCTTGTAAAGTTAGGAAGAAAGATTTTTATCTTTGCACCATTTATTGAGGAATTGCTTGAAAAGATGCAAGTCATCACTCTCATGGTAGACATTGTGACTTCAAAACTCATTTGGAAGCATAAACGAGATTTGGATCTCTCCCTCTAAACTCTTTGATCTTCCAATTTTACCTACAAAATGCTTGTTTATTTTTATTCTCTTATGTGTTTTGAATAACCGTTCTTGTATATATATGTTGTTACTCTTTCTACTTAATCTTGTTAAACATTAAGGATCATATTCAATTTAGGTTGGGGAGAAGGTTTGTGTCAAAATTTTTCAAGTTTGTGTCTATTTTTATGTGTTTAAAATGGGACTTGTTCTAAAACCAAGCATATTAAAAAAATAAAAAAAGAAAAAGAAAAACCCCAAAAAGTTAAAAAAGAAAAAATGGTGTGATGTTTGTAAAAGTGTTAGGATTCTTGTTTAGTATCAAGATGGCTGAATGAAGGAGTTAGTCTTGAAATGCATCTCAATTTGGTCTGAGAATGTAATTTTTCATATATTTTCATTCATGCTTATGTTCTCTATGTTATGTGCATGCATGCATGTCTAGGATAGCTAGTTATGGAGTATTTAGCATTTTTGAGATATGTCGTATTCATGTTTGTAACATATTTCATCTTGTTGAGTTTGTTAGCATCTACATTGTAAAAAAGATAACTAAAAATTGAAAAATCTTAGAAAAAATAAAAATTTGGAAAACCTAAAAAAATGTTTTGTAAATATTTGTTTTCTTTGTTTTTGTTTTTAAAGTGCCTCCTGTCTAATGAAGAAATATGGTTATATCATGGCTAGTTATAAGATTCAGATATTATATAAGCTTATGTCAGTTTCTTGTGTTAGTTTCATATTTAGATTGATTTTTCCTAAAATTTGAGCACTTAATCTTAAACTTTGATTTGTTGTACTAATTTAGAGACTGTTTCTGTTAATATAATTTGGTTTATTTTTATAAAATCTTATAATTTGTTCAAATCCCTCTCAAGGTAAAATCCTATATAATACTAAGTTAAGGACATAATTTAGGACATCTTTAGATCGCTTGAGCCTTTCAAGTTTATCTGTATACATTTTATATCTCTTGTTGCCCCTTTATGCTTAATGTTCCATTTTTTTTGTCACCCACAAATTTTTGGCTTAGCATTTTTAATAATTTCATGTCCTTTCTTTTTATCTTCCAATCATAAGGCATATGATTAGTTTGGAAGCATCTTAGGTTATGCTATGTTATGGGAGGATATGAGGGGTTATGAAAGCAAGTTTGTTTATTTGGTACATTTGTAAATTCAAAAAAAAAAAAAATCAAAATAAAAAATGATAAAAAAGAAAAGTAAAAAAAAAATAAATAAAAAGTGGATGATAAATGAAGGTTTACTTCAACTCTGGGTTTGTTACTTGGAAAATAATTTGTACATTTCAGAGGTCCGAAAATAATGTAGGTGTCTTATGGATGGATCAAGTTTCAAATTTATCCTTCATCTTATCTTTTTACCCTAGTTTTACATTACAAGCCGAATAAAGTCTTAATAGTTCTTAATTTATCGTTATTCTACATTAGTAAAGAGAGGAATGAAAAACAAACTTGTAAGATTTTGTTAAAATAAATTTGCTTATATTAATGTAAATTTATTTGGTTTGTTTGCAATGATTAGTGATAGAATAACACATACACAAGGGAAAATCCATCTTAAGTATGAGACATACTCTTGAAATCAAGTATAAACTTGAACAATATCTACATTTTAATTTAAGCCATGATTCTAAAACAACCTCTAAGGACATTTTGCAAGGAGTCACAAGGTTTTGAGAGATCAATCATTTCGTTTGTTTTCATGTTTTATCTCTTTAATTGCTCGGAACTAGCAATAAGCTGGTTGGGATGTCATGAAAATGTGAAAATGCGCATCTTTTATGAATAAATATCATCATCTTGCATTTACATTTCTCACTAAATCTCTTAATTATAGCTTTTGTGTGATAATTAGTATTTTAATGTGTTTGTATGAAAATTTGTTTGAAATTATGTTTTTAGTGTGTTTTATGTTTAATAATATTTTTAATAATTTTTTAGAATCATTTTTATGCGTTTTATAATTAATTAGTTTGAAAATAATTAAAATCATAAAAATAATGTGTGATTTTATTTTAAGTCTTAAAGTATTTATAAATAAGTTTTGAGATTGTAAATATATTTTATAATATTTCAAGTAATTCCTAAAAATATTTGCAAGTCTTAAATAATATATCAGTAGAGGTTTGTGAATTTTAAAAGTTTTTATTTATTCTTAGTAATTTTTAGTGTGTTTAATTGTAAGAAAAAATTTAAATTATTGTAAAAATCATGTTGGTAAAATAATTAATATTAGTTTATTTATTTTATTTTAGATTTGAAATTTGCAAGAAAAACGAAGAAAACAACACAAAAATGAACAGAAACAGATCTCAAATGTATGAAAATCAAAAAAGAAATTAAAAACCAAAAGATTGCCACATAGCGAGCTCAAAACCGCCAGATCAAACCACCTAGAGGATTGCATTTGTTCACGTGTCTCCACTCTCTTGCAGAATCTGTTGCCTTATGTTTCACATCAGAGCGTACTCTCTGCCCTTCAATTAGCATATTGCGACTTATCTAACCATCACTTTCAACTAGTTCGGCCCCATCTCTCTCTAGCTGCTAGAGCTATTAATGGTCAGTGCAATCTACAACTCTCGTTCATCTATCCGTTACAGGCTCCATGCCAGATTCTTAGATAAAATTAGCACAGTGAAGGGTAGTTTCATGCATGAAGAAAAGGAAAAAAAATGAAAACTAAAAAATAAAAAAAAAAATCTCATTCAATAAGTGATGGGCAACTATATTTATTCAAAAAAAATTCCAAAAAAATCTCAAAATTGCAGCCTAGTTGTTTTGCATCAAAAACATCTAAATAAAATAAAAATAATTAAAAATAAATAAAAAAATATAAAAATTCATATGAATAGTAGATTTCTTCTACTATAAATACCCCCATGGCATGTATTCTTCTTTCCTTCCCCTTGTAAGAAATTTCTTTCCTCATGTAAAAATGTAGTTCTAAGTTAAGTTTTAGTTTTTTCTTTTTTTGGTTTTTTGTAAAACAGTTTTAAGTTTATGTTGTAAAATAGTTATGCTTAGTAAAAATTATGTGTGTTTTTATGTTCAATATGTTTTTCTAAATTTCCTTTTTGCTGAGGAAAAAGTGGAAAATTCTATCAAATTAAGGTAAATATTTTTAATTTTTTAAAGTTTTCTAAGTAGTTATGAGGTCAAAATAAGTTTTAGAAAACTTATGATTTTCATGTTAATTTAGCTAAAACTCTTACAAACTTAAGTTTTGATTTATCGTAAACATTAACTGGCATGGATAATACTTAAGAAACACTTTAATTATTCATAAACAAGAAATGACACGATCGATACTTTACTATAGCTTTTGTTGGTAATTTTAGTTAATTAATTTTGAAATCATAAATATTTGTTAAAAATGAGTTTTTAATGCATTATAGACATGAATTAGCACATGAAGTGCTTAGTAACTCTTGATTTATTGTAGATAAAAGAAAGCATATTGCATATTAAAACCATTTTAATAAATAATTTTAGAAAAACTAAAATATATTTAAGTTAATTGCCAAAATAGAACATTTAATCCCCAATGTTGTTTAAAATTGTTGTTTCTTCCAAGTTAATTCACACTTATTATTAAAGTTCCCTTTGCCATTCTAATTTATGTCATATTTCTTGTTATGGAAGTTCTAAAAATCACAAATAAATCCAAAAATGAAACAAGTAAAGAAAAGTAATATTGTAAATAAATTGTAAATAATTAACTTTAATCTTTAAATTTTTCAACTAGAACTAATATAACTGATATATTGGATGTTTGCAATACTTTTTTTCTGTGAGATCGACCTTGGATTTATAAAGTATTATTACTTAGACAACTTTATACTTGAGGTTATATTAGACTTACAATAATCTCCAGATTTGGGAGAAGAAACACTTGGTTTTCATTGTTTATTAGCAAATCCTGATATAGCACCCTACCTTAATAGAAGGGTATATTATAATCCCATGGAGACCTTAAAGTTTTTCTTTGATGGAAAGCAAACCAAACTGGATAGCTACCTAGGGTGGAGCCCGGTAGAAAGGGACAGAAGAGAAATCCAATTTTTAGATGAGGCCAAGTTAGATTTAAGAGAGCGAGGGCCAACTTTCATTATATAAATGAAATTCTTGGCTTGACATAGCTCTACATGATAATAATTGTGCTATGTATGATATTTTGTATTTTATAGGAGATCTTAGTCCTTTATTTATAGTTCTTGCATTAACTAGTCTGGAATTAGGTGTAGCTATATTACAAGCTTATGTTTTTATGAACTTAATTTGCATTTATTTGAATGAGGCTATGAATCTCCATTAAATGAAAATGGTATTGATCGGGCTTTCCATTTTGAAGGATAGAAACTTCACCACATAGGTCTCAGCTATCTTTAGAGTGGCAGATTGGCAGGGGTCATCAACCCATACCTAAAGGGACTTATAGTTGAGTTCCTTTAAAAGGAATTATGGCGGAAAGATATTAGGCTGTTTCCTAACAATTTGGTGTTCGATGGAGAACGAGGAATCCTAGAGCATACTATTATCCTTAATTGGGTAGCACAGTGGCTCCGATGGGTTTCTTGGTATAACTTCATGAACATGGCATCTGATCCATCAATATCTGACCTTATGAAAGCACCAGTATGTTCCACATCCTAGAAGAAACCTGCGAATGATTTAAACTTCATACGGTTTGGGGTTCTTTGAAAGTGTTACTATGAAGATATAGGTGAGTGGTCTGAGGGGTACTATCCTCCAGTTTTGGAACAAGATACTTAGATTCTTTTCATTAGGTCAATATTAGGTGGTATGAAATGACTTCATGATGGTGCCTTTGGACGAACAATTCGAAGTGGTAAAAGGTGATCTTTTTTGTTTGTGCATCCTTTTTCTCCCATGCTTTTTGTTGGTCAACAATCAACAAAAGTGTTCTATCATTCTTCACTACTCCAACTCTTTTTCTATCTGGAGAGAATCATTTTTGCTCAATCAAGAATGCCTTAACTGGATAAATTCACTTATTTTACACAATTCGGCTATGCCTTTTCTTCTTTACTTTCTATATTTTCATATGTAATGATGGAGACAGAGTTAGGTTCACTAGAATTCTAAAACTATGGAACTAACTTATAACATCTGGCGCAATGACCCCAACCGTTTGGAAGATATCTTGAGAAAAGGTTTTAGTACTGTTGTGTCCTATATGTACTCTAGTTTATTCAAAGTATCACAATGGTGTAACATCATTGACTTACTGGGAAAAAGAAGGAAAAGAACTTTGATCTCCTGTTTTGAAGAAATAAATGGCTCACGAGGAATGGAAAAAACATATTCTATTTGATCTCAAAGTACTCATATAGCACTTCTTCCAATATTGGATGGGCGATCACTTGTAGGAACGACATAATACTAATCCATGTTCTATACAGCTAAGGAAGCATCATTTTTTAATTTCATTAGGAAGTGAAGCAGAAAATTAAACTTTCTTTAAAATTAAAAGGATTTTCTAAGATTATTGTCTAGCTTTACGATAGAAAGTCAATGTGCATAAGACCTTTCTTACCTTTTTTGAACAATTTGCATGAAAAAAATTAAAAAAGGGCTTTTTACTTCCCAAACAGATCTTCCTAAAGCTATATATAAACACTAGTTTATCAAGGGTACTCAAGAAAAGCACTTCAAATTGTTGATTTATCATCAAATATGGCTTAGAACCAATAGTTCATTATCTAATGGATTTTTCCATTCTAATACTCAATCTAAGAATTATCAGTATTTATCAAAGTTGTTCCTATCTAACAGAACACTATTGGATCAAATGACAAAGGCATTGTTGAGAAAAAGATGGCTTTTCCCAAATGAAATGGTTGTTGCTATCTACTACAATAATGAACTATGGTTTAACTAAATAACTAAATAGAATAGATAGACATTTCTCTTCATCTTAGGTCGATAGATCTTCTCAATTTAAAGATCCCTTATATGGATAGTACACATTCTAGTTGAACGACTTTGTTTTTGGGTTCCTAGAAGCCTCGAATAGATTGGATCCTTTCTCACTTTGCTAATTTTCCCCTCTAAAGCAGGCTAGGCAATGGCATGCACGAGAGGAAGACAAGAGAAGATACTTTTCTCTTAGATCCCTTTTTTTAGTGCAACACAACAAGTGCCCTCTTTTTCATTCCAACAGCTTTCCAGATTTTATATTATACGTATAGCGTAGCTAGGACCTTCAAATCATGCTTAAGTCTATGTTCAAACCAACTAGTCACATTTTTAATTTTTGCTCTCTTTTTAATTGGTATTTGTACTAATATGATGATTGTACTGTCTATGTTTTAAATAAACAAAGTTATGAATATGATTATAATTGTATTTTGTTATAGTTATTAACATGTCAAACCTTATAAAACTTGAGTTCATTGCTTGCAATGGATATCATAGGAACGAGTTATATGCCTTAGACTCTTGATGTAGAAATGCTCTTGAATCCATGGGTCTCTCTAAGACAATGAAAATTGACAATACTACAACAATGTAAGATAAGGCAAAAGCAATAAATTTTCTTTGCAGACATCTTGATGAAGGTTTAAAATGCGAATACCTCACTATAAAACATCCAACAGTCCTATGGAAGGATCTTAAGGAAAGATTTGATTATTAGGAAAAAAAAGTTATACTTTCCTCTACCTGTGATGAATGGAACACTTTGTGATCACAAAACTTCAAGAAAGTTGGTGATTATAACTCTGCCATGTTCAAAATGGTTTCAAAACTAAAATTTTGTGAAGGAAATAACAGATAAGGAAATGATGGAGAAGACTTATTTCACATTTCATACATCCCACATAACACTATAGCAACAATATAGGTAGCGTGGTTTTAAGAAATATTCTAAAGTCATTTCATCTTTCTTAGTGGTAGAGAAGAATAATTACATCATGCTTGAGTCTGTCAAACACCAAAGCATCTATGTAAGCTTTGTAAGGCATCTATTGTTAGTGATGTACCCTAGGCCAATTATGTAATGACCACATATTGAATTCATTACATTTGCATTTTATAAATAAAGAGGCATTTTCATTATTGTTTTTTATTCTAATTCTATGAATAATTAATTCTACCGAAGCTCATCAAGTATGTGACTTGATAGTAAAAACTCTTAGGTGAAAATTGAATTATATTCTAAATTATCTCTAGTCGGTCATTATTATTGGGATAATAATGAATAAAGACTAGTATGAAGTTTGACTGATGATTATGTTTTACTAATCATGTGCATGAGATACTAAGTCAACTCATAGATACATATTTAAGAAATGATGTATTGGATTGACCCGCTATGAGAATACTGCATGGATAATTGTCATAAGTGATTCTCATCACAATAGTATTATCCTAGTCCTCTGACCTGAAATTACCATGATTTCCTACATAACAAGTTCTAGATTTTGACACAATCTAATATTATCTTTAATAGGAAGTTGGAATAGATTGTTGTTGGATATAGAGTGAATCATGTAGTGATTAAGAAGGAATTTGTCCCTCATTTATTATGAGAAAGATATCTATGGGCCCCTTGATAAGTTAGACTGAAGAAAAATTTATGGCCATACTAGAATGAATTGATAAGGGTTATCAATATCAGTCTACTTAAGATCGAGAAATAATATAATTGAATAGTATAAGGATGACATAAACCATATCTTATGTTCAATCAAGGTATCTAGAGACAAAAGGACTTTAATACTTATTGTGGATTAGGTTATGTCGGATTATTGACATTCACATAACTTGGGTAATCATAATATCTTGCTAGAGGCCACTTATGATTTGTGGGCTAGAAATAGAATTTTAAGCCCACTACCAACGTTATGTGAACCTACAAAGTCGCACACTTAGAACAGACCAAGAATGAATTTTGGGTTAACTGTGTCTAGGTTTGATGAACCTGATAATGTCCAGATTCGATGTACTAGATATATCTAGGTTCATTGAATTTGACATTATCTAGATTATTTGAATCATATTCGAATTACTGATGTTATCTAGATTTTCTGAATCATATTTGAATTACAGACATTATCTAGATTCTCTAAATCATATTCAAATTACAATTTACCCTAGTTAAAATCTGACTATATCTCGAAGTCAATATATATATATATATATCTGTTTTAGGGTGTCTAGTCAAATTAAGAAGAGAAAGGCATTCTCTCATTCAAAAGGTCAAAAGACATTAAAACCTTAAAAATTAGAGAGAGTCATTTAACGCAAAAAGAGGGTGCTAGCACACAAATTCATTTTTGAGAGAGTCTGATCGTGTGGATACCTACAGAGGACGTTACTCTAAGTAACAACGTCTGAATCTGATCCTGAATACTAAAAGCTCGAGTTAGGGTGTCACCGAAGTGAACCCGCTCTCTCCCATCCAGAATCTTGCCTGTTTTGTCATTCTGGTAAGATTTCATGACTTTATTATCAATCTAATCGAATTGCATGGATCCTATGAGGGTTTTGTGAGAATTAATTTTTAATTTTTTGCTACGTATTTAGATCACAAAATCCAACAAAACCCAATAGTGGTATCAGAGCGACTTGTGAATTTGATTAAATTGATTTTATATGGTTCTGTGTATATGTGATATGCATGAATACGATTTATACATTAATTAGATTAATGTGTTTGAGGTTTTATTTGGTTAAACATTTTACCGTGTTAATTTGATTAATATGTTTATTGTTTCTTGTAACCTATTGTTGTTAATTTGATTAATGTTACAATTTAACAAGAATCTAGTATTCTGTTTTAAGATGATTAAGCGATACACTGTAAATATGGTTTCGGTTTTATTAAGGTGACAGACTGTTTAAATGTTAAACAGTGATAATCTGTTTTGAATAGATTAATATATATCATAATTGTTAAACTAGGATGATCAGTTTCGAACAGATCAATAAATTCATGAATTCGTTTAAGTGTTAAATAGAAATTAATTAATTTTGTTATGAACAGATTAGGTAACCTAATCAATTAAACTCAATGGATTTAGGCAGCAACTCATTCAAACGAGTAAGGTAAATCGTTTACCTTTCGGGGGCTCTGCCCCCTTGACCCCCGCCCGCTAACCGGTTAGTAGGACCTTTGCCAGGGGCACTGCCCCTTGACCCCGAATTGATTTGTCACATAAATCGTTTTAGTCATAATAAAAATTTAAATTTAATGATATTATATTAGTATGTTTATGTGTTTAGTGTGAATTGGATGGTGCATAGCATGGCCCCTTTTACACCAATGTGATTGGCAGGTTTTATTTGATTTTATTTTGGGTTTGTAATTTTAAATACGGCTTGCATATCGTTTATCAATTTGTTGTAATCTATTATTTATTTAGTAGAAATAGAATATTTTATATTGCAATTTGTAATGTTAAATCAAAGCCCAAAATCGAGATAGATGGAGGTTCAAGATGGAGGCTCAAGATGGAGTCCATTCGTGGCAATCTAAGGAAATCCATGGAGATGAAGATTACCTAGGGATAACCATTAACCTTCATATTGGCTTATGAAGATCAATTAGATTTGGGCCATGCTATGACACGCTTATTGTGTTATTATTATGTTACGTATATGATGCTATGTATGTGATGTTGTGTATATGATGCTATGTATGTGATGCGACATAATAATAAACAATAAAATGAAAATAAAGTAGAACCCTCATTTAATATTAAGTCATTAAAATGCCTTCCATAATTCAACACTTGTCAAGACTTGGATTGCTAAACATAGGTTCTGCCAAAGCAGGGTGTGTTAAGCCATCTAGGCAAGACATGATGGATTATAGTGATATCCATATGTTTGAAATGGTTAGACTTAACTAGGTTATCAAAATGGTTTTGGACCTAGGGCATTAAATGGGATTTTAATTTTCAAGGACATGTGATGTCAAATCCCATATTTATCCAAGAGTTACATAAGATGTAATTGGTAAAGTGTTACCTACCTAAATAACCATACTTTAGGTGATAAGCCAAAGCTTACTTAAAGTGAGGTGAAATATGGATCTTGGCCCACTAAAATTACAATTGTTGTGATTGCCAAATTAA
>CAMOHE010042756.1:0-22635 GCA_946598075.1 Artocarpus hirsutus | reverse complement strand
GGATATTGTTCCTATGTTTGGGAAAACCTTGTGACTTGGAGAAGCAAGAAGCAATCTGTTGTCTCAAGGAGCAGTGCAGAAGCTGAATTTAGAGCACTTGCTCTTGGTATTTGTGAGGGCATATGGATACAGAGACTTCTTAGTGAACTTGGAGTATCAAGTGAGAAACCTATCAAGATGTTCTGCGACAACCAAGCTGCTCTCAGTATTGCGAAGAATCCTGTGCACCATGATAAGACAAAACACATCGAAATTGATCGACACTTCATCTCAGAAAAGATTGAAAAAAGAATTATGCAGCTGATCTATACTCCTACAAAATCTCAAATAGCAGACATTCTCACTAAAACTCTTCCAAGAACTAACTTTGAAGAACTGAGTCACAAGCTGTGTTTGCACGACATTTACAACGCAGCTTGAGGGGGAGTGTTGAAAATCTTCCAAAGTTAGAATCCAGATTCTAGAGATTAAACAAGGAAATATTTAGCTGATTGACAGCTATAGAATCAAGATTTATTGGGTTGTAATTTAACAATTCTTACTTTCTTAGTTTAGTTTTTCTTTCCGTTATTAAATTAGAAAAGTCAACCGCTGTACCACTATATATGTAGCATCTATGTATAATTTTGATTCAGAGAAATAAAAAATATTCAATATTCTCTCAAAACTCTCTCAAAACTTTCACTCTCTCAAAACTTT
Organism: Artocarpus hirsutus; assembly: GCA_946598075.1. Lineage (NCBI taxonomy): Eukaryota > Viridiplantae > Streptophyta > Magnoliopsida > Rosales > Moraceae > Artocarpus > Artocarpus hirsutus. Next base: position 21,936 of record CAMOHE010042756.1, on the reverse strand, counting down.
CATCTATCATATCCAAACACACAATTTTTGAACGTCAACTTAAATAGTTCTAACAGCCAATGCACTACACATACAAGTTACTTGGACCATATAAATGCGAGATTAATTTTTAAAATAACCACTAGAAAACCTTCAAAGTACCATCTTTAGAAATATACTAAGTACCTGGTCACTCTCAACCAACTCAGACCATCTCTTCCTAGAGATTAGTTCTCGTGCTTTCTCGTATGACAGGTTGATCCGGTAATTAAGATCGCCCAACCAAATTATTCTTCTGCAAGAAAGAGATTGGGAGAAGAAGACTATTATTACCACAAGAAAAAACACAATAAAAAAAGAAACAAATGAAGAAAGGAAAAAAGAGAATGAAAGAAATGCTGGAAGAGGAGTTGGATAAGATAATGATTCTCATATTCTATAACAAAGTCACATGTACTCACTCATGGTCATGAATGCTGTTGGGAAGCCCTATACTGGGAAGTAAATGGAAGTGCGTCCTGCGGTGTATTTCTCGCACATCTGTGTTTCTTTTATCTACTTCTCTTTCACCTGATGTCAGGTGAGTGCATATAAAACAAAACAGCGTCTGGTATATGGACATGCTGACAGATATTGCACCCTAAGAATTGGAATATTTTATAAGCAAATTAAGCATTTCAAAACTAAAGCAGCATATAAAGATTAGTGGTTTCCTATTCAGATTATTATTAGGATTACCTATTTAGATTATTATTAGGATTACAACTCAAATTATTCTTAAGATTATTATTAGTTTTTTATTTAGACTATTACTCTACTTCTATTTAGACTATTATTCTACTTTCCTACAAACACTATATAAAGGCTCATTGTAATTGTTTTGGAGTATCATTGATTAATAATCAGATTTATTCCCAATTATTAAACTTTGTGAGTTTGTTCTTGAGTTTTCTTTCCCTGTTTCACTTTGAAAACACTTCCGCTGCACCAAAATTGGTATCAGAGAGGATTTTTACCTTAATCTGATGGCCGAGGATGGTTCTATTGGGCAAAGACCCGTCGACAACAAACGACGGCTTGAAAACCTCGAACAACGAGTCGAGGGAATGGACAAAACACTTCGAGATGTACAGCAGACTCTTGCTGCTCTCGTTCTCGAAGTCAAATGCAATACCAAGGTTCCACAACCGCCGGACAATCAGTCGGTGTACGGCACCTCCGATTCAGACGACAATCTGCTGGAAGATGTCCAACAACCTTTAGACCTGGGCGAACCCGAGCTCGATCTGCAACTGGCTATGGCGACTAACAACAATCGACGACGGGCTCAAGACAAACCAGAGCTCCGACACGATCGCAACAGCGGCAGAGAGATTCAGCTAGGCTCAGACTCGACAATACGCGCGCGACCTCCTCCTCCAGATCTGACGCTACCCAACGTCCAAACACACTTCGGTCGACGAGATCCACTGCAAAACCCGCCGGCAAATGCTAGTGACGACATGAATCAACTTCACTGTGAGCTTCCCAACTTCAATCTCCTTCCTCCGTACGCGCGATTCTATCTGAGACGCCAACGCGAATTCAACCATGCTAGCAACAGGGATGATCGGTGGAGAGGCCACGGCGGACAATTGGACAAAGGCGCTGACGGTACTGCTGGTCTTGGCGCTAGAGTTCAACTTAGAGGTATTCATGGTTTAGATGATTACAATGGGCTTCTAGAGCACGACCCGGACCCAAATAATTTTTTTAGCCAAGATCTTCATTACCAACAACGACGAAATCCCCAACAAAGACGACAACAAAATTTGGATTATTCATTTGGTAAGGAAGACGATTTTCAAACTACCGTACTGAATACCGAACAAATAATAGAGGCCAAAATACACAGGAGTTCAAAATGAAGATGTATTTGCTAACTTTTGATGGCATATTGAACATTGAAGATTTTCTTAACTAGGTTCACAACGTTGAAAATTTCTTTGATTATCTCAATATTTTAGAAGACAATCAAGTGAAATTAGTGGTGTATAAATTGAAAGGCGGAGCATCAGCATGGTGCGAACAGTTGCAATTTAGTCATCAACGACAAGGCAAAGCACGAGTACGTACGTGGCCCAAGATGAAACAGTTGCTACAACGACGATATTTACCTCCGAATTATGAACAACTGCTGTACCAACAATATCAGAATTGTCAGCAAACCAATCGTAGTGTGAATGAGTACACAGAAGAATTCTATCGTTAATGCCCGGGTTAATTTGCCCGACATAGAAAACCAATTAATTGCTTGATACATCAGTGGATTAAATTTGGCTATTCAAGATCGAGTGGCTCTGCAAGAAGTGTGGACTATAACGAATGCAGTTAATTTGGCCATGAAGGTGGAGACTGAAATCAACCGGTCCGAATTACAACCCCAGAGTAATTTTCGTCGACAAAGTCACGAGACTCTACCTCTTCAAAAAAGAACAGCTTCCAGCAAGAGTGATAGTGAGACTAAGGATGTTAGTTGCTTCGACTTCTAATCATTCTAACACTCAAGATCGAAATCCACCGAAACAACGTACGAATACTAATCCCTATGCACGTCCCAACCTTGGAAAATGTTTCCGTTGTAATCAAATGGGGCATCTTTCAAATAATTGTCCGCATAGGCACTCAGTTAATTTTGCAGAAGACAACGGTGAAAATGAAGAGCAGGACTTTGAAGAAGATATTTATGAAGGCGGTGAAATCGTAGAAGGAGACGAAGGAGAGTAAGTAGCTTGTATTGTCCAACGCCTTTTATTAGCTTAAAAGAAACCAGATGATTCTCAAAGACAATTTTTTGAACTCGATGCACAATTCAGAACAAAGTGTGAAACGTGACTATTGATAGTGGCAGCAATGAAAACATAGTGTCTAAAGCTTTGGTGAAGTCACTAAATTTGAAGACCAAGAAGCATTCATCTCCATACAAAATTGCATGGATTAAAAAGGGCCCGAAAGTTCAAGTACACAAAGTTTGCAAGGTTCCTTTATCAATTGGAAAATATTACAAAGATGAGATCGAATGTGATGTTGTAGACATGGATTCTTGCCATATTTTATTAGGACGACCTTGGCACTACGACATTGATGCTACTTACAAAGGACGTGATAACATTTTTGTTTTCTGGTGGTTTGGAAAGAAAATTATTTTGGTACCACAAACACAACCGTCTACAAACAAACCAATTACCAAGGACAAATCGCTTTTCACCAACATGGTAGGTTCAGACTTTTGTCAGCAAGTTAAGGAGCCAAGTTTGATTGTAGCATTGGTGGTTAAAGGACAAACTAGCACTAACGTTGAGATTCCTTCCCAAGTACGAGAGGTCCTTGCTAAATTTCTTGCCTTATATGCTTCTGACCTGCCTAATGAGTTACCTCCCATGAGGAACATTCAACATCATATCGACTTAGTACCCGGGGCTAGTTTACCTAATTTGCCTTACTATCGTATGAGCCCTACTGAACATGAAGAGCTACAAAGAGAAGTCAATGATTTGCTTGATAAAGACTTGATTCGAGACAGTATGAGTCCCTGTGCCGTTCTAGCATTACTAATCAAAAGAAGGATGGAAGCTAGCTGGAGAATGTGTGTCGACAGTCGTGCTATTAATAAATCACAGTCAAATATCAATTTCCCATTCCTCGCCTCAATGACATGCTGGATAGACCAGGAGCAATGGTGTTCACAAAGCTTGATTTGCGGAGTGGATATCACCAGATTCGCATTCAACCTGGGGATAAATGGAAGACTGCTTTCAAGACAAAGGATGGCCTTTATGAAAGGCTGGTTATGCCATTTGGGCTTTCGAATGCCCCTAGTACTTTTATGCGGCTAATGAACCAAGTTTTGCGACCATTTTTTGACAAATTCGTGGTTGTTTACTTTGATGACATTCTACTCTATAGCTGAAGCGCCGAGGAGCATCTATTACATCTTCGAGACGTTCAAGTTCGACAAGATAATAAATTGTATATCAACCTGAAAAAATGCAATTTCACATCTAGTCATCTTCTATTCCTTGGTTTAATCATTGGGAAAGATGGATTACATTTCTCCAAAAGTTTACTTTCGTTATCAAGCATACATTTGGTCAAACTAACAAGGTAGCTGACACATTAAGTCGCCGTGCTTCTTTACTTGCTACAGTTAGTATGGAAATAGTTGGCTTCGATTCCTTACGTAACACATATGCCGATGATGACTTTAGTGCTATACGACAGCGTTGCAGTAATAAGGAGTTTGTTGCTGATTTTCTCATACAGGATGGATTTTTATTTCGAGGTTCTCAGCTATGCATTCCACATTTGTCCTTACGTGAGCATTTGATACAGGAGTTACATGCTGGCGGTCTTGGTGGACACGTCGGTCGAGATAAGACAATCAGCATAGTGGAAGAACGATTTTATTGGCCTCAATTGAAACGTGATATTGGATGTTTTGTACAACGATGTCCAGTATGCCAAAAAGCTAAAGGTCGAGCTCAGAATACGGGTCTTTACACTCCTTTGCCTGTTCTTGAAACAATTTGGCAAGATTTAAGTATGGATTTCTTTCTTGGCCTTCCAAGGACTAAGCGCGGAGTTGATTCGGTAATGACGGTAGTCGATCGTTCTTCAAAGATGGTACACTTCTTGCCATGCAAGAAGACTTCAGACGTTACTTATGTTGCTAACTTATTTTTTTGAGAAGTTGTTCGTTTGCATGGTGTTCCTCGTTCAATCATTTCTAATATGGGTGTCAAATTCCTAAGTCATTTTTGGAAGACATTATGGAAACTTTTCGATACTTCTTTGAACTATAGCAGCAGAATTCACCCCTAAACCGATGGGCACACTGAGGTAGCCAATCGAACACTTGGTAAGATGATTCGTTCTGTTTGTGGAGATAAGCCGAAGCAATGGGATGCTGCACTTCCACAGATTGAGTTTGCTTTCAACAGTATGCCCAACCGCTCAACCAAGAAGACTCCTTTTGAAGTCGTTTACACTAGCACTCCACGACATACGGTGGATTTGATTCAACTTCCTAATGCTATAGATGTTAATCCAAATGCCGAAGAATTTGCAAAAAGAGTTCAACGAATTCATGAAGAAGTTAAGAAAGACCTTGAGGATGCTAATCTATGTTATAAATCTGCCGCAGATAAGCATAGGCAAGAAAAAATATTTCAAGAGGACAATTTAGTTATGGTACATTTGCGCAAGAATCGTTTTCCCACAGGCACTTGCAATAAACTAAAAAACAAGAAAATTGGACCTTAAATTGGACCTTTTTGAATTTTGAAGAAAATTGAAGACAACGCTTATAAAATAGATCTCCCTCCTGATATCAATATCTCCAACACTTTCAACGTTGCTGACATCTTTTGAGTATTTTCTGCCAGATGAGTTTGCTTTGCACCGACAAAACTTAGGGACATTTGCTTCACGAGAAAGGGATTGATGCAGCATATAGAGATTAATAGTTTCCTATTCAGATTATTATTAGGATTACCTATTCATATTATTATTAGGATTACAACTCAGATTATTATTAGGATTATTATTAATTTCCTATTTAGACTATTACTCTACTTTTATTTAAACTATTATTCTACTTTCTTACAAACACTATACAAAGACTCATTGTAATTGTTTTGGAGTATTATTGATCAATAATCAGATTTATTCCCAATTATTAAACTTTGTGAGTTTGTTCTTGAGTTTTCTTTCCTTGTTTCACTTTGAAAACACTTTCGCTGCACCAAAAACTTAAAACCAACCAGATTACCTAGAAAAAATAAATTGAAATCTAATGCATATGGAGTCACTGTGTACAAGAACAATTTCAAAACGAAAGATATGTATCTCCAGATTTAAAGTAATCTTTAAGTAATGGAAGGCCTTAACTCACAGTTTTTAAATGAGTCTTAGAAGTAAAATATTTAAATAAGGTAAATCTAAAATCGTGCAATGAAGCAAACAATGATAATAAAGATAAGCCAAAAGGTGTACAAAAATGAACTAAAATGAACTAAACTAACCTTGTTACCGATGTAGCCCATAACACCAACACCAACAGTAGACACCTTTAAGTTCTGAATGTGCTTCCGCAAGCACCTACGGACCCATATAGTTAGGAAAATACCAACCATCTGTTTACTTACTATCCTTACATACGATGATCTTCTTTTACGCTTCATAAGAGATTCAAGATCGATTTCTGCAAGCAAAGCTATTTCTTCTGGTGCCACAGCATTCACATTTGACTTGAAAGAACTAAATGTTCTTAAAGACTTGGACGTCTTGAACGATTTAACTGACTTGAAAGAATTTGGTCTCTCTAACACATGTCGAGATAGCAAGTTCAATGGAGGTTCTGGCCAACTTAAACCAATCCTCTCAGTCCCGCTAAGCATCTTGGTTAATTTGACACTAGGTTGAGCAACTGATGCTTGTGCGTTAAATGGACTGTCTTCAGTCCGTAGACAGTTTAATCTATCTAACCTCTTTGGAGAAGAAAATTGACAATTGAGCTCCTCCTTGGCAAGAATGCGCGATTCAGCAAGATCAGTTCCAGAATCCAAGTTCACCTTTTCACCTGTGATTTCTGTTCCTTTCCCTGCATCATTATTGTTTGGTTCTTGATTCAAAGGATGGACTTCTTCACCAATATCATGGAATTCTTCACCAACATCACTGTCACTTTCAACTAATATCTCCTCTTCTATATCAGTAATGTCATCAGGAGGTTTATACTTCGATGGAGATGGGGGATCACTGAAGGATTTAATCTTGGTTGCGTCAGGTCGAATTCTATTAAGTGCTTCACGAATAATATTTTCCCATAATATAACTGGACGGCTATCTTCAGCACCAAAGATGTTTCCGGCATTTAGTGGCACAATCTCCTGAAGACTGGTAACATAAAAGCATTTGGTTATATCTCCAATAAGATGAAATTGAAATGCAAATAATTTTTATTTTTGTCTTTTCGCACAAATTAGAGCATGTTGTATATCAGATGACAATATGAAAATATTTAGGAAATTTAGAAAGCAAATGAAGCAAACACTCACCCTAGCACATAAATGTCAGCTGCCTCATTGATGTCTAGCCAATCATCTATATCAAGGTCATCAGGTGGAAGTTTTCCTCCGACATTCCATGTTCCAACGCATATTCTAAAGACACCAATTAAAAACAACAGACTGTTAACCCGACCCAATGAAGTAATGCTCTTTTATTCAGTGCAACTAAGAATTAGACTAATATGCCGATCTTCAAAACAGAGGGAAGGAAAGGAAATTCTACCTGAGTTCCTTTGTGTTTATATACTGTGCCCTAAAGGTTTCTGACTTTCGTCTTCGTAACCTTGGAAAAGCATCTGAATTTTGTTAAGCAGGAAAAAGAAATCAATAAACAAAAAGCAAAACCATGAAGATTTGGCAAAGGCAGTGTACAAGAACTTTCACTTGGCACAAACTCAAGAACAAAAGACATGAAAAACTTTAGCAAATATTTTAACTGAATTTTTTCTCAAAGAAAAATGAAAAGAACAACAAACAGGATATAGACTCAACAGAAAATGACCATTAACCCATTGGAAAACCATTGCATACTTTCAACAGTTCACCACCAACCAAAGAAACAAAAATAAAGGTTAGTCTATTTTTGTCACTTCTTGAAATTACTGAGTTGGGTTTATATCCCTACACTCAACTAAATTACCTGTAAAAAATAAAACATAATAGAACTCCATTTCAGAGAGTTACTTGAAGAAGAGGGAGCAAAAAATAAATAAATAAAGGGAGGATATGTTCTAAATAGTTAGTTACGTAAAAAGACATTACAATCAATTCCAATTACATCGAATCAAAGAAATAATGCTCTTCACAAAAGATCAAATCCAGCTCCACAAGTAACCTCTTTTTTACCTAATTGTTAAAACTGCTATACAATAGTGCAAAAAACAGATTTACAGCAACTTTTTGTGCCCTTTTAGAATGGAACAATATCTGTGGTTGAAATATTGAAATATTACCAGTTGGATCGACCCATGCATCGTCGTCTATGTTATCTCTAAAACGTGATGGGGCTGATGGCTTTACACGTTGACAAAATTCTGCAAAATGACCCCATAGTTTAGGTCAAGCTAAAATCTCAAAAGGGCATTTCCTGAAAACTGAAAAGAAAAGCAAAAATGCTAGTCTACCTTACACCACCAAACCGTCCAACCATCAAAACTCATAATATTTTCAAACAAATCACCCATGATTATGAAACTTAAAGACACTTCGCAGTCAAAAGGAGAATCTAAAACAGAACAAAGTGCAAAGCTACAAAATTTTAAAGGACATTCCAAAAAGCTCAAAACAAACGCATACAATTACAAGCACACCTTACGCTCCTTAACATCCCAGGGAAAAAAATCTCGACCAAAAAAAAAAAAAATCAAAACATGACCACGGAAGTAGAAGTCCATGAAGATCCACTTGGGGAAAAAAGTACAGAAAAACAACACAGAACAAAGAGCAAAACTTCAAAGTTTTTTCCTTTTTTAATTATGTCAAGAACTACTAGAACGTTCCAGGGAAAAGAAATGATCATGAAACTAGAAATTCATGAAGACCCAGAACATGTACTGTATCTTGTAAGTGACCTTCATTATCGGAATCAGTGTAATTGTCGTCGTCGTCGTCTTCAGGGTCGGCGCTGTAAGTGGAGTCCTTGTCGCTGATGTTAAGCCATTTTCGCATAACCACCCTTGGCCAGAACAGCTGTAGGCACGACCAATCCAAACAACACAATTCAGCCCAACTTCTCTTCTGCAAGTTTCCTCAATTTCCAAAAATCAACAAAATCCCAAAAGAATTTTTTTACATAAAAAAAAGAGCTTTCTTTTTCTTACCTCTGAGTTATGCTTTGAACTTTGCTTCATCTGTGCAGGCATAGTTAATGAATACCAATAATAATGAAGAAAAATCTTCTATAATAGAAATAAAGAATCAGAGCTCAAATATGAATGAAGAAGATGGTGGGTTTTTTTCTTTTTGGTCTGTAACCGCAAAATAACGAAAGTTTTGGACACAAAAAAGAAAGAAATAAAAAATGGATTCACCAAATTCTTTGTTAAGGGATTAATGGGGTTTGCAGCCTGGTGGGTATAGGATCCGACACGCTTAAGGGTCCCCACAGTCGTTGTCTGTAAATCCATTACTTTGTCTATTTCGGGTTGATTTTTTCTTCTTTTTCTCATTGGCTTCGCTTTTTTCTTTTTTTGGTTTCAGAAAATGCAAACAAGTGTTTGTCTTCATTACGCGGTGAAAATTTGCAAAGAAAGGAAAAGAATTGGCGACACTGAATCGAGTTTGTTTCCCAGTCAATCAAACACAAATGACCCAAATGCCATTGGGCGGCAACTTCTTCCTCGTGTGACGGGATTTTGCCGCCCTTTATCTTGTAGTTTATGGTTTTTTTTTTTTTTTCAGTTTTTTTAAGAGAGAATCTATATTATTATTTATAATATTGTTAATTAATGTATTTATATTCTCCAGAACATATAAGAACATTGCAATTAATGCTAGCTCAAAAATGATGATATTGGTAATGTCAACTCCTGTATTCGCGGTTAGGAATTGGACACTTTTTTTAAAGGGTAAGAACTTTGTTTTAGGGAAAGGGAAGAATAAAAATTTAGGAGAAAAAGCAAAATAATATATTTAGATTAAATCTTAATAAATAATGTTATATAATTTTAAAATATATAATATATAGTATATCATAAGAAATTGAGTAATATCTTATAAGTAATTGAAAACAAAAACTTCAAAATACCTTCACCTTTTTATCCTCTATATTTCTTATCCTCTTGTCTCGTCGACACCGCCAACAGTCATGTAAATACAATATTTACCATAAAATACCATATTTACCATGCAAATATAAAAATTTACCGACGGCTTTGTCGAATTGTTGGCGGTCAAAAAATATAATATTTACCAAGGAATACCGTATTTACCATGTAAAAACAAAAATTCACCAACGACTTTGTCGAATTTCTAGCGGCCAAAAAATATAGTATTTCACTTAAAATCTAGTATTATAGTGTGAATACAAAAATTCAGCAACGACTTCGCTAAACTACCAACGGCTGAAAAATACAATATTTATTAAGAAATACCATATTTACTATGTAATATAAAAATTCGCCAACGACTTCGCCAAACCACTTGTGGTTGAAAAAAAATACAAAATTTCACTTGAAATAATGTATTGCTGTGTAAACACAAAAATTCATCGGCGACTTCGTCGAATCGCCAACGGTAAAAATACAATATTTCACTTGAAATATTGTATTACCATGTAAATACAAAAATTTATCAGGCACTTTGTTGGACCGTCGGCCACTGAAAAATACAGTATTTCAGTTGAGACACTATATTACTGTGTAAATACAAAAAATCACCAGCAATTTTATTGGACTGCCGATGGTTAGAAACTTTAACATTTACTGAGAAATATCATATTTACCGTGTAAATACAAATATTCACCAGTGACTTTGTCGGACTACTGACAGCCAGAAAATACAATATTTATTGAGAAATAACATATTTATCGTGTAAATTTAAAAATTTACTAGTGACTTTGCCATATCGTCGATAGCTAGAAAATACAATATTTGTTGGGAAATATTGTATTTACCATATAATATTAAACTAGTAATACTATATTTATAAAGAAATATAGTATTTCAACATAAATATTAAAATTTACTAACAACATCTTCAAATATTACCGGCACCAATTACGTTGTCAATGGCTGAAAAATGCAACTAGAACATTATAAATCACCATAAATTCCATCAAAAACCAAGAAAAACAGGAAAAAAAAAAAAAAAAAAAAAAAAAAAAAAAAAAAAAAAAAACATCTATCTAACAAAAACAAACTGTTAACCACCACCCTCCTTCGTTGGCCGTCATCCATGTGCCGCCACCGTCATGTATCATCGACGGTTCACGACTGGTTTTCCGGAGGTATGCTCCAATATTTCTATGAGATAGGCCAATATTCAACATCAATGTAGATCTCAAATGAAAAAATAAATTTTTTAAATAAAGGGAAAAAAATAAAATAGACAAAAGAAAAAATTGGAAAAAGTTAAATATACTTTTTCCTTCCCCTCTTTATGTCCTTTTTCCCTCCTTAGCTCCGGCTGCTCCCCCATCTTCTCTGGCATGGAAGCTCCATCAACGACAACGGTGACCTCACCACAAACCAAATCAGATATACACGATGGAGCAACACCTTCGACGGGAGCAAATGATGAACCAGCAAGCGTTTTAGATCTTTGTGGAGGAGGAGCTCAAATGGTGAACTACTCAGATTGTGTCAGTACCTACTAAGAGCTATCTTGACAAACGAGGAGCTTGATCGGCGAGGCTTGAACTCTGAAAGCGCATGGAGCTTGGATTCAGATGGAAACTGCAAGCAAGAGGCTCGAACTTGGATGGCGAGTTGCGATTTGGATATGTCGACGAGCTTCCATGCCGAAGATGGAGAAAAAACTTAATAATGTTAAATCTGCTATTATTTACATATTTTCAAAATACCTGACATTATTTACTAATGACTTTTTAAAATATGACATTTTGTGCAATTTTTTTTAAAATTAAAAAGAAGACTTAATTCCTAAAAATTAGAAAGAAAAAAGAAAAGGCTTAAGAGAGGAATTCAAGTAGGAATAGATGAGACTTCCAACAAAAATGACTTCAGAGGTTGCGATGTGAGAACTTCAGAAAACAAACCCTTAATGCCATATTATACTTTTATTTCTACATGTTAAAATAGTGAGACTCCTAAAAGACAATCACTATAATAATTGAAAATTTTCTTGCTTTATGAATTATGAAGTTAAAAATGTTGGATAAAGTAAGGTTGTAAGAAAAGAAGCAAATGGTTAAGCAAACGCTGTACTTGAGTCACAAGTCAAAAGTAACTCTCGAGAAACCAACCATCTTTAAACAAAATTTAGGATGGAAACAAACAAACATACCGGTTTTCACTGGTGTAGAAAACCGGCATAGACTACAAATTACGTGGCCTGTTTTGCAGAAGTTTTACTTTTGCTTTCAGTTATTGAAATAAAAGAAGCAAAAGAAATGTTGTTTTTTACTTTTTAAAAAAGCGTAGATAGATTAAAATGATTTTAATATATTTTAATAAACAATAAAAATATTATAATATTTTATTAAAATTTTAGTGTAAAATTTCTATTTTAAAAGAGTTTTTTTTAGAAGTTATATTGTTAACATTGTTAGAAAACAACATTTAGAATTAAGAAGTTAAAAACAATTTTCAACAAGTCCTGCCAGACAAGCTATAGTGTTTGAAAGGGTGGTAGGAACCGTTGATCAGAACCACTTTTATTATATATATAAGAGCTTTATATTGTAGCGATTTTTTTATTGTTATTGTAGTAAGTAAGAGCTTTACATTATTTATAACTGAAAAAATAGTAGGAACCACTTTTGCCAAACACAAGGACCAATCAAATCTAAAGCAAATTCAAGCTCTTTGCTGGGTTGGACATAAAGAAGGGAAAAGTTAGTGGTTAGGGCAACATTCAACGTTCAACTGCCAAGGGCCAACCTCAAAGGCAGTTCAACTTTCCTTTTTTAATAGGAGGATCACCTCTTTTCCAATTTGCCCATTTTCCATTGGTTGGAAAAACTTTCCTTATAACTTATGAAAGAAGAAAACGACAAGTCAATTGGTAATTCTTTAAACGCAATGATTTAGCACAAGATATTGCAATGCAAGTGGAGCACTAATAAACATCGAGTGGAAAATACATCATATATGTGCAAATGTCAATACATGATAATTATATAGCATGTACTTTTTGATTGTTAAATTTGATGAAGATTTTATTAAATTAAAACAAGAATTTGACGCCATCTTGAAGTGAAATTGGAGATTGTTCATTTAAAGCCATAGGAAACATATATGCAATATTCTTTTGGTATTAAAAATGGTGTAATAATGTGTTAAATATGAATTTATTGTGTGAAGAAAAAGTTACACCAAAATAGGGGACTTTTTTAAAAGCGACCTTTTCAAAAAATTTTATTTGGTCAATGACCTCTTTTTTTGTTGAGGTTTTTGAGCATAAAAAAACTATCTTTTTGGGCATCAAAACAGTTCCAGTTTTTTTGTTTCTACCATGGTTAGGTTCCTCTCTTCGATACAGTATTTTTTCTCTTTTCTTTGAAAAAACTGGGATAGTTTCAATGCTTAAAATAAGCCTTTTTTTAATACAAAAAAAAAATCATTAACTTAATTTCAAATTTTCTTTAACTTTTTTTTCAAATTTACCCCCAAAATAGCATTAAGGGTTGGAGATGGCTGTAGCGGATATGACCCAACATAAACAATGTAAAATCGATATATTTTCACCGTTTATAACATGCTATAAGTGAAATGAATTTTATTATAATGGTTAACAATAATGCACAAAGCACTCACGAGGTACTCTTGAAAAAAGGAGTGTGTTGTGGCTGTAGACTAGATTTCTCACTAAAGACAAGCAGATCAGTATGAAATAAGAATTGTCACGGTAGGTGAGAACGTACAAAAGTATTCCACCGTCATGATTCCATAGAACACCTTCCTCCGCCTCACTCATGTACTTACATGTGGTCAGTTACAAAAATGACGAACACACCATCATTTGAGAAGAGAGAGACCACAAAAGAGCAAAAGCACGAATCGCTTATGTAGGACATAAATGTAATACCAAATTAAAGAATAGATTGATTTTATTTTATTTTTTTACTTTGTTTTCGAATTCTTGTGGTTTTCTACCTAACTTTAGTCATATATAGCTTAAGATTATGGTTTTGATCGCTTCTAAATCAAATAAATAAAACACCTTTTGTTGTAAGTTCGATTGTAGATAATAATCAATAAAAAGAAGGAAGTATAAAAAATAGTGTAATTATATATAATTCAGAGCCGCTTTTCAAGACCCACGAAAATATAACCGAAAAAGTAAGAGTCCGAAGGAAGATTTAGTGGGATGAATGATTATATTACGATAGTTAATAAAGCAACCATGTGCACTAATTATTTTTAGAGCTTTTTTGTTTCGCACTAATTATAAGAAAAATATATTTCATCAACGTTTAAAATTTTGACACCTCTTTTTGAGGTCAAAGAATTATTGTAATCTTTCGACTATTTTTTTTTTTTTGGTACTCTATCTGCCCTTTTCATAAATAATTTGAATTTGACTATTTTAGGACAAAATTCCTTTAAAAGTGTCAATAGGAAACAATTTAATTAAGATAAATACTTCGAGAAATAGGCATATTAAGTATCCTTCTTTAATTTTTATTTATCCCATAATTGTCTCTTTATTGAGCTATATAATATTTTTTTAATTAAAAAACATATAACCACAGAAATTCCTACTGCTTTGTGTATCTTGAACCTTTTTAGTGAATAAATGATTGCTAAGATTTACTAAATCAAAGAAGAAAGAAAAAAAAAATATTTAGACATAGTTATACACACACATATATGTATATGGATCAACATAGTTTGATTAGTTGCCATGTTGCGTCTTGGTGAAAGCTTTGTCACAAAAATATGTTTAGATCTATGAATGAGTGGATTCTTGAAAATGCATCTAGGAATCTTTACTTCCAAATTTCAATTGAGGCTGCTACCTGCTAATATAATATGGTTAAATGACTTGATTTAATTTGGAATGTCACTGCCCTAATAATTCTAACCTTTTTTTAAACGAAATAATTCTAACTTTAGATCGCATAGGTATTGCCATTATAATACGGGCATTTATCCATAAATAAAAAATCTTGATAGAAGTAGGGGTCTTTAAGCACTCTTGTTCAAGATATACCCTTTCTCTTTTTTTAAACCCTTTTTTTGTTTCGGCAGTGGTCATAAACTAGTTATTTACAACATGATATTAGAGTCTAAAACTTTTAAGAAGGAATTATATAATTGATTATTAAAAAATTTTTTGAGAGAAATGTGACATCTTCTCTTAGTCATGTAAAAATTAAAACTTGATTCTAAATTAAGAAAGTCTTCACAATGTGGGACTTAAATAAATTCTGATTCCAAGAACCTCAACAACTAATCAACATAAAAGATTTAATAGAGACCAACGCTAATTAATGGTTTGGAATTGACACTGTCGTGCTTATGCAACCTTCCTAACTATAGGATAAGGGGCCTTAATTCGTATGCCACCATTACAACATCATTGTTATACTTTTGGCCAAAGCCAAGAGGTCTAGCACAAGTGTTGTGCCGTGAAGAGAGCATATCCAAACTCCACATCAATTTCATTCAACAAAAAAGTAAAAGAGAAAATGACCCTTCAATAATCCTTTTTCTTCTTTTTGCCCCCTTGTTTTTGCCACGAAGTATAGAACTAGTCGAAAAAACTATATAAAATTCGAAAAGAAACAGTTTGAGCGTTTGAACAAAAAACTATAAGATAATAAACTTTGATGGTTGAAATTTTGATTTATATATAATTCTAAATAAGAAAGATGTAGTAAAGTAAGGGGAAGCTCCTCAGGGCTAAGTTGTCCCTTCACGCTAGAAAATCGCTTTTTTTTTTTTTTTTTCCTCAAGGGAAACTCTTTTTCTTAATTCTTTTTTCCCCTTGTCCTATGTGCACGTCACAGACGTTATTATGGCCGCTTTTTCTAATATTTTATTCGGTGGATATGAATGTTTTTGCCTTTTTCTACCTCTTCTTCTTTAGAGCTGGATCATTCCCAGGTGTTCATGGAGATAGGCTCGCCACCCTTGTTTTTCACACCGTTTTCTTAAAACGTCGTTTCGAGAGTAAAGCTCTCAATAAAAAACACAAAAAATTGTTACCGTATAATTTTTTTTTTACGCTACAGCTTTTGAAAACAAAATTTTTTATTCCAATAGATTTACTAAACGCCTTAATAATCTCTATTAAACACAAAACAATAAAAAATAAAAAAATAGATTTATCTCTCAAAACAAACACTCATAAAAATATGTATATATTGATAGAGTGTTTAAAAAAATAATTTAAATTATCAGTTTACATTTAAAAATTATAACATATAAAATTTTTACATTATAATTATTTATTATAATATATAATAGTTTTTTATTATCCACGTTTTTAAACAATTGGTTTTAACTACTCGAGATAAAACGTGGACTAGTAGGCAGTAGTGGAGAACAAATAAAAAAGAGATTGGTCTACTCTGCAGTTTCGATGATAAAGGGGCCAATATTTTCACGACAATTTTCTTTTATATATAATTATGATCTCTTTCGGTAACTTGTTATGTGATGCAACTAATCCCAAACTATGAACAATAGCATACAAACAAATTCGAAATTTAAACTACGAGCTCATTGGTTTAGAAAAACTTGAAATCACGTGATATAATATTATATCTTGCGAGAACATCAACATGTAAAGATTTACTATAGCTTCTTTCAAAAAAAAAAAAAGTTGCTATAGCTTTCTTTCAGGGAAAATTAAGTAAAGAAAAAGAAAAATACTATGGGCGAAAATAAAAGGAAAATTCCCCCTAAAAGAAGGAAAAAAAATTCCAAAATGAATTAAACTCAAACTTGTGTACTCCAATAATGATAGCAATTTTGTCCCAAAATTCTCTCTCTCTCTCTTGCTTGGTTATAGTTATTAGTTCTTGATGTATCAGAGGCATTTCATAATCACAAAAAGAAAGGAAAAAAATATTGAATAAGATTGTAGCTAAAGAAGTGTTTTTTTAATGTATTGAGAGAGGACAGAGAGTGGATCTAAAGCAAGAAGAGAGAGAGAGAGAGAGCAGCAAAGGAAGACATACCTTAGTTTGGAACTTAAATCACTTCGTGAGTGGAGCTGAACAAATTGTTTTTCCTTCTCCGCAGGAGACAAACAAACAAACATATACATATATATATATATATATATATAAAATAAGTACAACAAGTATTCTTTCTTTGTTGAAAGAATTATATTTAACTGAAACTGCAACTAAGAGGGTTTTTTTTTTTTTTCCTCTTTTACGCGGCAACAAAGACTTGTATGGAAGAAAGGCCGGTGTGGTTATATAGAGGCTAGAAAGAGAAGCTCCCGTCTTTTTTCTCCCAGTCTTCTTCATTAGCCAGCGTTAACCCCACTTCCTTAGTGAAAGTAATTACTTGTTTAATTGCCGATCTTGCCCTTCACACCAATCTCTCGAGACCTTCTATTGCTGTAGTACTTTTTTAATCCCCTTCTTTTTTAATTAATTGTTTAATGTGTGGTTGTGGTTGGTCTAGTACAAATTTATGCGGATCCATTTAATATTGAAGATTAGAGTTTGATTTTCACGTTAGAGTTAAAAAATTAATATACGTTTCAATATTTTGTGTTCAATGAACAGTAAAAGGAGTATGATGAAAAAATTATTAATAATATAAATCACTAGCTTTCGAATTTTTCTAGCCTTATTGTGAGAATTCTTCCATTATTTTTATTGTTTATTTGCATTTAAATAGATAAGTACTATATTTTAGTGATTTTTTTTACCAGGCAATTACTCCTATGGGAAGTTAAAAAAATACTTATTTATGGGTATTTGTTTTTGTGCCGTCATATATGTAGAAAAATGATTTTACCACATTTACTACCGATAGAAATTTCCATAAGAAAAGTCTCCTTTTTAATAGTTAGTTTAGGTTGTCTCCTTTTTTTCCCTTGGATTTGCTATTTAAATTTATTCATCATTTTTTTTTTTACTAAAAGATGACAAGGCAATTGATTCCTTCATTTCATCTACTAAATTTCATTCAATTCAATGAGATGTAATGTTTATTGACAGTGTATATTTTAAAACCGTTAAATTTGGTCAAAAAATTTTTTTATTTGCGCATACGAGGATTTAAAGACGTATACGCACTAATGAGTATGTTTTTCGGTTCCCACTAGAGAACTTGTCCTATTACAATAGTAAGCTTAACTACTTTTTTTTTTTGGGTGGGGTGGGGGGATTGGTGCTCTTTCATTAAGACGGAAAATAGGATACTTGATCAAGAAGAGCCAAAATGTACAATAGTTACTATAAGTGGAAGAGGATCCTAAAGCTATATTTAGTTATGTTGAGATAGATGTTCTTAAAGCATGTGATGTTTTTGTAAAGAATGTATTTATGAATAAATAAAGTAAATTTTTTGCTACATTTGTATGTATTTTGAATACTTTATAAATATCATTAAAATTTTAAAACACGTTAAATATTGTTCATTGTTATATTAGGAAGATAATATTTAAGGATGATAATTAAGATGATCAGTAATAGATAATTAATTGTTCAATTAAAGCATGAAATCTTTAATCGAGCATTACCAGTATAGGTCATTTTTATTGAAAATGGCATGGTCTTATTTAAACCATTACTGTAGTGAGTCAATAAATGAGGCAATGTACATAATGAAATTATGTAGGACTGAGACATGATATGATATGAATAGTTTAATAATTTCTATTAAAATATAACAAGTTCTAATCACATCGATCGATAATCATATATAAAATTATCTTAATCTTGAATTATTAGCATACTCCTATTTATGAAATTATGTCTTTTGATTAATTTAATACCGATTCAAGTATCTAATTCTATCCCATGTATTTTTGAAGCATAGTGAAGTAGGTAGCTAGGATTATTAATATTACAAGATGTCATTCATTTCTTCTTTAACGAGAAGTAGATAAACAATTATCTTGAGTATTAATTCAGGTCTTGAATAATATAAGCACTCAATTCATGATTAAGTTCATGAATTATTATTCATAGAGAATTATTGGTGCTCGAAGATAAAGAAGTAATTAAAGAGGTTAACAGATTTTACTTAACTTTAATTATGAACTATTTATGGAGGATCAATTTATATGCAATGATTATATCAATTAGACGTCTCAATAATATCAGTAATTATATCTATAATTAAAAGTGCAATTCCAAGTTTTTAGTGGAGTGACATTGGAATTAACAGAGTTAGAAATATTTTAGTTTTATTGATGCTTGAAATTATGGGTGTATTTGTCCTCTACCATTCTAGTAAATACTATCTAGACAAGTGGAAACATTGGTTTAATTAATCAATTTAGAATTATGAAATTCTAAATTAAATTCACTCGAGATGAATTAATTTATAATTACTAAATAATCAGATTATTTAACAATAATAAATAACTTTAGAAAGACATAGGAGCACTCATTGTGTGGTGCATATTGTCTTAAGAAAAGGTTCCTTATGCAGTCTAAAACTTGTTCACCAAGTTTCCTATTTTTAGAAGTTTCAAATTTTTATAAATGTGATTTAATTTGAAATTGGAAATTCAAATTACAGAAACAAATCAAATTTGGTAACAAGTAGATTTTTTCTTTCTCCTTCTTCCTCATTGACGACACACATAGATAGAGTATCTGTGCATGTGACACCTGGTATAAATAAGGAAAGGAAAAGATAATTTTTTTAGTTTTAATTGAATATTTGATATTCAAAATTAAAATAAAAGAAACTTTTAGAATTAAATATGTTTCTTCTTTATAAATAAAGGCATTCTCTATTCATTCTTTATATAATTAAGAGTCTTGGTTAGACTACAAAAACTCTACCAATAAACCCTAGTAGTTGGATTATAGATGTGAGAGAGAAAAAAGAAGAATTCTTCCATTCTCAACCGTGGTTTCATATAAAGAATAATTATCGTATATAAAGAATAATTCCCGTAGGCTTTCTTCGACTTATCGCTTCTACCAAATAAGCATAAATTGTATATATATTTATTAAACATTGAATTAATATACTCTATAGTGTTGTTTTACAAAAGATTTATAGAAATTTTTGTTATATACTTTTCGTCACTTTTATCATGTTTTGTATATTTTCTTAGTTTTAGAAAACCAACAAGTTAGGCCATAGGCTGTTATATTTAAGGGTGTTTATGGATTGAAATCCATGGATTAAAAGTCAATTCATAATTCAATCTGTATATATCTAATTGAGATTTTTCTAATTCAAAACCAATCCTGAAAGTCTCAATCTAACCCAATCTGCAACAACGAATTCTACATATTGGAATTTGCAAATTTATAGATTCGGGTTTACATTCATTAAAAAACCAAGAATAAATATTTGAACTAAAAATTTTAACTAATTAAATAATTAAAACTAAAAGTTTAAATAATTGAACTATAAACGAAAAAGCTTATAAAAAATGAGCTCTTTTTTAAATATGAATCTTCACTGTATTTTTTTATTTTAACTATTTAATAGTTAAAACTCAAAGAAAATAACCAAAGCCTTTTGAAAAAAAAGCATTTCAAGTTTTAATTGTCTTAATCTCAAAAGTTCAATGGATGGAAATCTTTAGGTGTCTTTATATAGAATATGAAGAGGGTGAAATCGTAGTGATTTTTCATGTGGTGCTCCTTAAATTTGGCATTTAAGACTTCCAATAAAGAAGCATAATAAATATATTTGAAACACAAACGAAACAACAAGTCGTCATTGTCTTGGTCTAGCACCTCTTTGTTGCCCCTAAGTGGGAGGTTCAATTCCTGTTAAAAAAAAACTCAACCTTTTAGCTTGCGCTTCCTTGGAGAAGCAATAGCCTTGTAATGGACATTAGATCACCAGTACATTATATTGCTAGATACATTATATTATTATAGTAAAAAATAAAAAGTTATTATAATCTAAAACTCTCATATGATATAATGTTTTAAACCACAATCATGGTTCTAATTACACTTTTTAGACACCTACTAATCTTCGATTGTTTTAACTGTAAAAGTTTAATTTTTTAAACAAAAACGTAAAAATTTAATTCTTATTACAAATTATTATTAATCAGGATTAACTCTACTTCGATTTATATTTGGCAAACAGAATTAATATCTTAAGGATTACTCAAAAGTAACAATAATATGACTTTTATTGAGAGAAAAAAATAACAATAATAGGATCTCATTTTTTTTCTAAAATCTTAAGAGACTTCTCTAGTTTAAAAAAAGTAAAGTATATGTCTTTTTAATTATCAAATTTACAAAAAAAAAGAAGAAGGAGTGATTTTGACTATATTTTATGGTTTACAAACGCATACTATTCGTTGGCAGACCCATAGAATAATGACCAAACAAGTATAAATTATCTTTTTGATAATACTGGGGATTCTTAGGTTTCTATGTCTTTTTTAATCAGGTGATGTGACAAATAATTTTTTGGTTTTAATTGATAAGGTATAACCTGTTATACATAAATTTACTCATACTGGTAAATAACATTAGCATGATGACAATAAATTTGCATGTTTATTTAAATTAGTCACGCATAATTGTTTAATTTTGGTAAAATGAAAGGGTATTTGGTAAATGAGTTTAAACCTATGAGTTTGAACTCAAACATCGTAGCATGTAAAATTTTTATACTGTTGTATATTTTTGCTGTATTTTGTAGCATGTAAGAGCTGTGCATTGTTCATGTTTTTAACTCATTTGTCAAGCACATGAAAAATTATTGATTAGAATTGATTAGATGATTTCTCTATACTTGATTTTCCTTAATGAATAGGGTGTTTTGGTAAAGCCGGTTAAAATCAACTTCTTAGTTTAAAATATTATAGCATGTAAAAGTTTTACACTGTAGTAACAAATGCTTTTTATTGTAGCATGTAAGAACTTTACACTATACTCTAACAAAAAACAGGCTTTCTGATTAACTTTGCTAAACACCACAAAAATTATTAATTAGATGATTTCTCCATAATTTTATGGAAATTAACTTTTGAAAGTTGATACTTTGTTAAAGTTAATTATGTTAATTTATCTTTATCTTAGCAAAAAAAAAAAAA
>CAMOHE010042755.1:2096-54785 GCA_946598075.1 Artocarpus hirsutus | reverse complement strand
GGAGGCTAGTTGGGGTATCTTTCTTAGTTTTTTTTTTTTTTTTTTTTTCCTTTTATCTTAAATCAACAGTTGTGATTTGTTTTTATATATCAATGACTAAAATTAAACACGCTATTTTCATCATTTCAAACAAAAGTTTACAGAGTTAAATACAAGGTGTGTTAATGTGATTAGTTTTAATGCGAGGGATGTCTCTATATTTTAAGGAATACACAGCAGGATTAGTGTAATTTAGCGCCATTAAAATTGTATCTAACAGGAAAAGGTAGTTGAGCTGCCCAAATGTCAATGTGCATATAGCCGTAGACTAACAAAACAAAAAACCCCTTTCCCAAAAAAAAAAAAAAAAGGCAGCCCACGATCGTCTTCTTTTTTGTACCACTCAAATCACAGATGTTACCTTCAACCCACAAAAATCCAACAAAACCTATTTAAGAAGGAAAATTGTTCATATTTTCAAGTGCTTTGGAGAGTGGATTTCTGTTTTGCATCCCCTAAAACAACAGCAACCCTTATCCACCCCAGTAGGCGGGCCAAGTGACAGCCACACGCACGACCAAAGAGCCTGTGCAGCCATAAGGCTATACCCCCTGACCTTCATATACCACAGGCCACCTACCACCTCCAATGGTCCCAAGCCATCACACCCAAATGAATAAAAATCCTTTCCCACATTTCCATCTAGTGGTGGGGTCGGAAACGTTTTTCAATAGAGGACCAATGAAAAAATAGATATCAACGTTTTATTGAATGGATATATTAGTTGTATATTTTTATTATTTGGTAGGATACAATCACAAATTTTTTTTAATAAAATCAAAACAAAACAATGTCCTTTACTTATTCAGCAGGGGCATGTTAAGGACATATCTATAAAACTTTAAAAGATTTGTAAGGATGAAAAATTAAATTTTAAAAATTAAGTGAATATACATGCTCCTATTCAGTTATATTTCCTTCCGCTACTGGTCCCATCAAAGTTAAACTTTAAATAATTATATGCTAGGACTTGCAAGACAAATATGTAAATAGTATTAGAATTTGTGTCTTGTTTATCATTTACCTGTTAAGTAAGGTGACAATTAATTTTTCAAAATGTAATTGGTAAATCTATGGACATGGGATTCTTCCAAACTATTGCATGGGAGATCTTTTTGTAGGTTAAACTTATCATTCACATAGAATTTTTCTTGCCAAAAATTAATTGGATGGTAATTTGGTAAGCAATAAGGCAAAATCATTGAAGTTGGTCTAGTGGATTCCTGCACTAAATTGCGTTAATCTGCTTCATCTTTTTCTACCCTTTTTCAAGAAAAGTGGGGAAGAGGGCATGGTACTAGGCACTTATCGTTTCCCCCTTATCCAAATCCCTCTTTTCTGTTGACAAAAATTACAATTAGACATGAAATTGCACCAATTAAGTTTCAACCTGAATGGGGAGACCAAGTAATAAACCACACTTGAGCACTCTTTTTCCTTCCTTTTGACCAGTGAGAAAAGCTGTCCCCCTAACCAAACGAAGCATGTATACGAGAAAAGAAATTGCAATTAGTAAGTGCCCAAAAAAAAAAAAGCGTTAATGAGACAGTTAGTCCAATTACGTTTATTAAATTAAAATATGACTCTAATTTGTAAAAATTCTATAAATATCTCATAATGATATCATTAAAACTATTTATATGTAATTATATAGTACAAAATGTAATATTATTAAGATAATTACTACATCATGAAGGACATTTTTAAGATATTTTAAATATTGTGTTAGATTTTAATTTTATAACAATAATTTAGACACGTATTGTAATTTTTTCAAAAAAAAAAAAAACTAAAACTGTGATCATGTAATGAGAACGCTCTCAACTCAACAAATATCCAGAACAAAATTCAGAACGCATGAGTCTGCAGTCACGCCAAATTTCAACAACAAACAAATTACCCAAAATTAAACTTCAAAAAAAAAAAGGAAAAAAAAGAGGGAGACCTCAAACTGTACAGGTCCTGACCAGTGCCTCCATATATAATTCATCCACATGAACAAATCAAACGACAATTAAAACCAAAAAAAAAAAAAGAAGAAAATTCTAATGAAAAAAGCCCACGAAAGGAACAGAAGTAGTACTAGTCCTGATAGCGGAATTCGTCACGGGAGCCGAGGAAACCTGCTGAATAACGACCCCTACGGCCTCTGCCACCATGATCACAAACTGTATCGCCAATTTCACAAGCTCTATGCAAATTTCCAGCCTCTGTATCACCATTTTCTTTTTTTCTTTTCTGACCCCTTCAGAAAAACCGATGCTCTGTCTAGCTTATATATATATATATATATATATATAATATGGGTCGTGGCGTAATTAAACAAATAACAATGTGGTATAATTTTTTTGCGCTTTTTAGAGAACTATCGATGCGGTGTTTAATTTATTTGAGCTTCTATCTAGCTTCTATTTATATTGCGAGCAATATTATTCATATTGATGAATTGGCGGACACGTCAATCATTGATAACTAGTGTCAATAATTTCTTTTTTTTTTTAAATGTTTGGAGAGATAGGGATGGCAGTTTGAAGCGTTGAGGCTGGGGACTTGGTTAAAACGGCTTTTGGAAGTCTCCAAAGGACAAGTTTTCCGTTTCCCTCTCTCTCTTTCTCTATTTCTCTTTCTTCCTTCAATTACGATTTACACACTAGCTCAACTTCAAAAATAGTAACGACGTTAGTTAATGTACCAAATATTTGAGAATATTTTTGCCTTTGCTCTTTTCCCTGGTCTAGTGAGGTTGCAGACATGAATTAGGTACGTTGTGGAGCCTAATTATTTTTTTATATACATTTTTAATTCGATTCGGTTGGAAGATTACATAATTTTTTTACGGGTATTTTAGACATTTTACATTTGCTTTATTTTTTTCCTCAGTTTAGTGCTTCTTTTTTAGAATAACTTGTGATTTTAACCTCTGTTTTTTTAAACATTACAGCTGCTGAAAGCTTTATAGTTGTTTTTTATTTTATATTACAGATGTTAAAAACTTTATACTATAGATTGTTTAAACTGGATGAGCTTGCCAAACACGATACTATACTCTGCCTTGAATTTAATCTTTCACAATGGAGATGTACCATCGTAAATCTTAGAGGAGTTGTGTTTATCGCTTTTCTTTGTCTTATTGTTACCCTCGCATGGTAGGGATAAGAGTATAATTTCTCACAGTACTGATTTGTTCGTAAAATTAATAATCCGTTGTTTGATTTTAATCCGTTCAAAAGAGTATAGTAAGGGGATGTAAAAGACTGTTTAATTTCATTTAGTTTTCATCGAGTTATTTTCTCAATGCCAAAAAAAAAAAAAAGACTTAGCAAAAATATTATAAAACATTTGAATTGTCGGTTCAAATAACAAAAACTACTATAAAAATTTAAATTTTATAAAAAAAGTACCGTAATAACTCTCATTCTAATAAAAACTTTTTAAGTATGTACCAATAAATCAAACATCACTTTAATGTTGAAGCTGCCAGTTTCCAACATATATGAACATTACTGAAATCTAGGAACAAATTTATACCGAGGGTAAAATGACCACCACCCTTTGATGTGACTTGAATATGGTCAGGTGTGTGGTTTGATTCATTCCCAAAGAGTTTTCTTTTTTTTTTTTAATAAAAAAGAAAGATATCTGAATTTATTAATACGTAAATATTCTTCATGAGGGGTAAAGCATAATAACATATAAAATATTATTTATTCAATTTTTTTCTTTTTTTTCCCCTTGGGTCGAGATTAGACAAGCTAAGGCCTAAGTATCATTCTATATTTTGTTGTTACGTCGTACTGTAGTTTAATATGACATGCAAACAATTAACTCCTCAACCAACGCTAAAGTTAAAGTCCACCAAGATCCAATTTTTTCAATGTGATTAAGTTAATTAACAGGAAATTTTTTTTTTTTTTGAAGGTAACTTAACAACGACGAAGAATATTCCAACCCAGCAGTTTTGGTAAAGACGCTAAGTACGCGTGTTCTTTTTGTTTTTAAGACCATCTTAATTCAAAGTCTTGTCTCCAAAGTTTATGGTTTTTTTTTTCCCTATATTTATACACACACTTAGCTATACAATCCGACATATGTAACATTTTTCATACCGATTTGTAATGTTTTAGTATAACATGATATTGTAAAGTAAGTCAAAATGTTAATAGACTATATTTAATTGAGTGTTAGACAAATATACAAATAATGTTGTAATGACGATGAAAAATGTTACACGGTATTAGACAGATCTGATCGGACCAGAAACATCTCCATATATATATATATATATATATTCATAATTATTTTTTTTTTATATAAGGGAGGGGGAATGCCACCTACTTTTGAGTGAGACTAAGCGTAACTCAAATTCTCAACCTATGGTTAGGGTGGAGGGGCTTATAGGGGAATGTCACCTACTACTTTTGAGTGAGGCTAAGCGTGACTCAAACCCTCAACCTATGATTGGGGTGGAGAAGTTTACAATCAACTAAGCTGTCATTGCTTGTCTATTCATAATCATTTTTTACTTTAATTTTGCCGCCGATAGAATAATATAAATAGACCCCGCAAATAAGATCTAAACAGGCCCCAGACTGTTTTATTTTATTTTATGTTTATTATTTTTTTATAGTAAGGCCCCCAACAGTTTATAATACTGTCTAGTTGACGGCCACAAGTTGAGGTTGCCCATACTTATCCATAACGTCGATACGAGATAGGATTATGAGATTCTGTATATAAGCGATTGTGACATTATCAATATTATTATTACCTTATTAGACTAAAAATTAATTTGAAATTCAGCTCTAAAGACTATTATAAGTAAATGACACGCATATATATATATATATATATATATATATATATGTCCAGCATATGGGGTTCAATTATTGAGATATAGAAAAAAGAAGATGATCATCCAAGAAAAAGCATCTTCATGTGTGCCAATAATGTGAACATAATATATTTAGCAAGTTTATGTATATTTTAAGATGGAAAGGTTTTCTAGTTGCTTAGCTGGAAATTATGTGTAGATTTTTTTTTTTCGTTATTTAATCATGTTTAAAGTATGAAACAAAAAAAATATAATTTATTACCTGGAAAAGTTACTCATTGTTGGCTGCCTAATATATATAATGCGTGTCCCGATGCCGACAATAATGCCTTTTTCTTAAATTTGCTCCATTAAAAAAAGTTAGTTTTTTTTATGTTACATAAAGATAATAATTCTTAAAAAATGTCTTCTGAATTTGTAGATCTATCGGCTTTTTTATGTATATTCTTGCATATCAAATCCATATAAAGATAAGGTGGTGTTTGAAAAGTGGTGGGAACCGTTGGTTAGAACCACTTTTACTATAGCATGTGAAAGCTTTATACTGTAGTAATTTTTTTTTATTGTTACTATAGCATGTTAGAGCTTTATACTGTTCATAACTGAGTTTGTAGTGGGAACCGTAGTTCTCACTATTATGCCAAACAAGGGATAAATCTTAAAAAATCTCTCTTTGAATTTGTAGATCTATTGTTCATTTTTTATTTATATTCTTACGTATTAAATCCAGACATGAAATGTATTATCAAGGGCAATTGATTATCTGACGCTAACATGTAAATTAAAAAAATTAATTTCCTTCATTGTTGGTGAGAAACGTGGGAAATCTCATATTTTTGAAATTTTTAAAATAAATATCAGTTTTTAAAAATATTTATACTAAATATCATATTTACAATATAAACAACTTATTTACTATCTAAATAAAAAAATATATATTACAAACAATGAGGTAAATATATTATTTATAATATAAATCTATTTATTATGTAAATAGGAATTATTTACATTATAAATTATTTACGTTATAAATTTTACTTTTATTATAAATATTTTCAAAACTTTGAGATTTATTTTAATTAGATTTGAAATAGTGTCATTTTATACACTTTTCGGTGAGAACTATTTTAGTAATATATATATATATGTGTGTGTGTGTGTGTGTGTGCGCGTGTGTGTGTGTATCTGTGCGTCTGTGCGTGCGTGCGTGTGTGTGTGTGTCTGTGTGTGTGTCTTGGTAGGAATTTCTCGCTAGGCCTACACAGTCGTTGCTCCCTTATTCATGCACGCGGATCTACATACAAATTAAAAATTCAAATAAAAAATTATTTTGTATTTTCTTCGTTCACAACCATATTTAGCATCTTTATTATATCCTATAATTTCTAATTCTTATTGCTTTATCTTCCAAGAAAGTGATTAAGATTGCATCAAGAGAGAGAGAGAGAGAGAGAGAGAGAGAGAGAGAGAGAGAGTGATTGACATGATTCTGATTGGCCCATGGGAGTAACGAATACAACAGTTCACAAGTTTAAGAAAACTGTTAAGCAAATCCGCTCAACTTTGATAGCCTCTTTCACTTTTTTGCCCATTGAGACTGATCTCTAACACTTTAGTCCTTGATAATCAATTTTCTTTGTATGCTTGCTTGAGTCTTGTTTCAGCTATTCCCATTACAAATTGAAACCGTCCGGTATATTTCCAAGTGACAGCGGCCAACTAGCTACTTTAAGCGGAGCATCAACTCCTTTTTTTTTTTTTTTTTTCATGGGTTAGGCCTAATTAAAGAAAATTCGAACACCAAACAACTGGTATGAACCCCCCCCAAAAAAAAAAAAAATTCAACGGAAAAAAAAAAGAATAGAGGAGGCAAATACGGAAAGTTTATCGCACGCTTGCTTAATTAAAGTAATTTCATAATATAAATGCTTAATCGCTTAGCCTTGGATGATGATGACGATGATGGCGATGATGATTATTATGGATTGGGAGAGAATTTAAAATATGTTTTGTAACATGTGAGAGCTTCACACTGTAGTATATTTTTGTTTTACACTATAGCATGTGAAAGTTGTATATTGATTGCGATTGAAAAATCTCTTAAACAGGGTTCTACTTCTTCATTGGCTAGAGAGGCATAAAGATTTATGCTATTTTTGGAACACTATGAGATATCAGTCCTCAATTTTTTTTCAATATTATAAATCAAGTTAAAATAATAATAAGAAAAAGATTAAATTTTAAGATAATAGCACACAACTAGGAAGGCAAATTAAAGGGAATAATTTTTTGTATATACTTTAAGGGGTTAATTATATAAATATATATACTCTCTAGTTTTAATTATTTTCCTATTTATCTCCCTATTTTTAAAAGCTATAAAGGTATTTTTTGCATTTGAAAACTTTTTTAATTTCATCCCTCGTAGATTTTATAGAAAAAATAAGGAAAGAAGAAAAAGACACTCTTAATGAGAAATATCTTCTTTTAAAAAAAAATTGATGTTTTGTTTTAGGACTCTTTTAAAATCTATAAAATTGTATCCAATTACATTATTTTTTTTAATTTTTTTCTATTAATAAAGCACAGAGGATGCAATTGAAATAAGATTTTTAAATTTAAAGGATGCATTTGTGGTTTCCAAAAATAGAGATAAAAAATTAAAAAATAATTAAAATTAGGAGGTATAATTATACAGTGAAATTTTAAAAGATGAGTCCTTTTTTTAAAATTATTTATGGTAAATAAAATATTGATAATAAATAGCATATTTACAGTAAAAAAATGATTTATGAAAATATTTATAAGGTAAATTTCCCATAAATATATTTCTTAAATACATAAATTACCCAAAATAAGCTATGTATCAAAAAATATTTTAAAATATAATATTTAACATAAACAATTTTTTTTTTAAATTGCCTTTTAGTCATTCATTCTTATACGGTGAATATACAGAGAAATAACCCATATCTTGTACTGCATTATCTATCTTTGATCCAAGAGCTCCTGCATCTAGGGCCTGCATAATTGTACCCAAACGAAAACATGGGCCTGTTTATTTTTCCCTATCTCAATAATGCAGCAATATCAGACAAAATATTACACGAGGAATTATCATATAAGATTTATTTTTTATAAACATTACGCATATTTTATGGCACAAATTAATATGTAATATAAATAATAATATAGTATAAATTTTTTTAAATGTAATATAAATAAACACAATATTTAAAAGTACAATATAACATTAATTTTCTCATATTTTACAACCTAGGACTATTAAGCAACTAACACTATTGTTTAGTGGGCGACGTGTGCATAGAACAACTCTAGTCTCAAGTTTTGGATACCAACTTATATGGCATGAGAGTTGTTATTCTTGTATTGGTTAGTGTTAAATTTACTGTTGCATCAATTAAATTAGAAGATTGCATTTACCAATAATAAAAAAAAAAAACTCATCACCATTTGAGTTGATAATCAAAAAGTTAAGATTAGAGCTGGTATCTCTAACACTACTCATATGTGTATATATAATGTCTCCAAAATAATAGCTAAATCAATCCAACACTTATAACATATTTTGTTTTGTATTGTAATATTATTTGTATTTTCATGTAACACTCAATTTATCAAGTGAAACCTACCATAATATGTAGATTCATCTTGTTTTACTTTCACCATTGTGTACAAAAAAACTTAATAAATTTGTATGAAAAATGCGACAAGCGCAGGACTTGAGACCAATCAAGCGATCCCTTCAGTGCACCATCATTAAACACACAAAATAATAATAATAATAAAAAAAAAAAAGCCGACGACGACAACTCTTGGCAAATTCTCTTCAAAGGAAGTTGATCCTCTCACTATCTGTCATAGCCTCCAACGGGCTATGATTGTCTGCCTCCCTAAATTATACAGTCCGACTCTATTGAGGTCATCAACGCAATGCTTTCAATTCGTCCCTATCTGTATAAATTAACAAAGTGATTGTATATGAGACTTGTAATCTCTCATCTTTCGTTCCTAAGTATTTTTGTTCCAAGGATTGGTTTAAACTTAGATTAGATTGTGTAAAATTCTTATATATTTAAGCTAAAATATAAAACTCTTATATGCTATAATATTTTGAATTAAATAGTTTAAATTAATGCTCTCAAATACCCAATTAGAAGTGTTTTTGGGATTACCAGTAAGGCTATAGATAGTCTACTAAATTTACCCTCTATTTGGAGCTTTCATTTTAACTTATCAGTTCTAACTGTAAATAGTATAAAACTCTAAATAGCTATAATAAAAAAAAAGAGTTATAGTTCAATTGGAACTGATGCTTCAAATAATCCATTAGATGTGCAATGTTTGGTGAAAGAGTCAGACAATTAGAAGGAAGGAAAAGCAATATACTAAGATGAAGGAATTAAAATGACTGAAAGAAAAAGTGAAAAGAAAACTGACTAATTTAGTGTGTTTTACCATTACACCTTTATCTATAATCTATACTTTTTATATATAAAAACGTAAATGATATCTCCTGTTAGCTTGACACATGACAAGAAAACCTTTTTTTTTGGTTGTTTGCTCTTCTTTCTTTCTTTCTTTTTTTTTTTTGTTTTTTTTCTTTAACTTTTTTCTTTTATTTTTTATTATTAACTCGACACATGACAATGGCTTTTTTCTCTCTTTTTTTTTCTTTACTTCTTTCTTTCTATCTTCTTTTTTCTTTTCTTTCTTCAACTTTCTTCCTTCTTTCTTTATTATTAGCTCGATAGTGGCAAAAAGGTCTTTTTCTCCTGCTTTTTTCTTTTCTTTCTTTAGCTTCTTTTTTTTCTTGTTTATAATTAGCTCAACATGTGATAAGAAGGCTTTTTTATTGCTTTTTTTTCTTTTCTTTTCTTTTTTCTCTCTTTCTTTTTCTTTCCTTTGTTCAGCTTTCTTTCTTCATTCTTTACTATTAGCTCGACACATGAAAAGAAAGCTTGTTTTCCCTTGCTTTTTCTTTTTATTCCTTCTTTCTTTCTTTCTTTCTTTTTTCTTTCCTTCATTCTTTACTATTTAGCTTGACAATTGTCCAAAAAGCCTTTCTTCTCCTACTTTTTTCTTTTCTTTTCTTTTCTTTCTTTCTTTAATTTTTGTTCTTTTTCTTTCTTCAGTTTTTTTCTTTCATTCTTTACTATTAACTCGACATACAACAAGAAGTCCTTTTTTTTCTTTATGTTTTTCTTTTATTTTCTCTCCTTCTCTCTTTTTTTCCCTTTTCTTTCTTCAAGTTTCCTCCTTTGTTCTACATGGAGCTTGTCGTTGCCGTTGCGCCTCTGTTCTTCCTTTTTAAAATAATTTTGAGATTTCTTTTTTTTATCTATTTTCTATTTTTCTCCTTTTATTCCTCTTTTCCATCCCCCTTTTTTTTAACTTTTCTTATATTTGTTTTTGCTTTCTTCATCTCCATTTTTTTTATTTTTCTTTCTTTCATTTTCTGATCTCTTTTTTCCATCCCTTTTTTGACTACTCACAATTTTTTTTTTACTGCTTTGTCCTTTTTTTTTTTTTGCTCCTCTTCCTTTTATTTATTTTTTCCCCTCCCTTTCCAATTGCATTTCCAATTATTCATTTTTTTCCTCCTCACCTTTATGCTATTTTTTTGTTGTTTTTCCACTAATATCTTGTATATTTTGAATTTACATCATTATTTAAGAAACATGTATCATAATTTTTTTTATTGCCTTTGTCATTTTGGTTTACAAATATTTTCTTACCTACATATGTTCTTTTTCTCTAATGGCATTTCGACTACTATTTATCTCATAAATGTCATTTCTTCTAATTTATTCGTGTTGAAATAATTTTTTTCCTCATATTTACTTATGCTAAACATTTTTGTCATGCAACATTCTCCTATACTTTTTTTATATATACCTTATAAATAATCTACTAATTGCTTTTACTTACTGAATTTTTTTCTCTTAAATACTAATTATTTTATAAAACTAAACAATTAGGAGAATAATACATGAATAAAACTAAACTTCAGAAGAAATTATAAATATCCATGTCAAAAAAATGCAATTAATGCACGTGCTGCGCGCATGCTCATGACCAATGTATATAATAAGGGGAGTATATTATGACACTATTTAAAAATTTGTAAAGTTATTATGCCATTTTGTGATTTTTTTTTCTCTTTTCCTTTTGTTAACTTTTTTATTCCTAACCTTTTTTTTTTTTACTAAAAACACATTAAGTTATTATTCTTTTTACTGTAACCTTTTGATACTTTTATTCTTGAAACTCCTCTATTACAATATATTTTTCAAACTTGTCCTATTTAAATATCTTTTAGTTTTTAGTTTTTGTGATTTAATATTGTTTATTGAATTAAAATTACTTTTTTTTTCAAATGAGTCCTTTACCGTTTTTTCCTTGCAATTCTCAAAGTATTATTTTTGCAAATCTTGTCTTTATTTTTACTTGTTCTACTTTAACATATTATTAGCAACCTACTCATGTATGATTTTGTGGTGAGTATCCGTAAATAATTTTCTCCTTATTTTATCTCAACTAAAGTCTTTTATTTGTTTTATTTTCAAAATATGTTGTGCTTAAAAAGGACTATATTCCATGTTGTCCCCTTTTATTATAGAAATGTAAGATGCATCTTCCTTTTAAGTAAATGTATTTTTCTTAAAATTTAATCACTATTTATTGATTGTGATATAGTTTTTGTTACTTTTATGAACAAAATATTCAAATGTTATCCAAAATTCAAAATTTAAATTTGTTTTTTGAGGTAAAAGAATACTTTTAAATAAAATCTTTAAAAAATAAACTAAAGGTCAAATATATAATGATAAAAAAATTTGTATCATCATTTGAAGCCAAAAGACATTGGTTTTTATTTGAATATTTTTCAACTGTATAAACATTTCGTTTCGGTCACCAATAAACATAACCTCACTATTACAAACATTTTCAATCAAACATCTAAAAAATTCAAAAGTTACCTCATATCCCTTATCACACAATTGACTAGAGCTAAGTAAATTATGCTTTAAATTATCAACAAGAAAAACATTTTCAATAAATAGAGAAGGATTGTTACCAACATCATTTTGCACCAAGAATTTTGCCTTTTGTGTGTCGCCAAAAGTGACATGTCCTCTATTCTCCTTTGTGAAGTTAGAGAATAGTGAAAGGCCTCCCGTCGTGTGTTTTGAACATCCACTATCTAGGAACTATTTTACTTTCTCCAACTTTGATACCTACAAAAACAATTTTAATTCTTGATTTTTAGTACTCA
Source organism: Artocarpus hirsutus (assembly GCA_946598075.1). Classification (NCBI taxonomy): domain Eukaryota; kingdom Viridiplantae; phylum Streptophyta; class Magnoliopsida; order Rosales; family Moraceae; genus Artocarpus; species Artocarpus hirsutus. Next base: position 42,615 of record CAMOHE010042755.1, on the reverse strand, counting down.
TGTAACTTTGGGTCCGTTGGTGTTAGTTATTGTAGCTTTAGGAACCCATCTTTGTTGAGCTCCAAAATATGTGCTTTCTTGATATAGCAATAAGATGCGGTGTGTCCATATTGATTGCAATAAGTACATATTTATTTCGAGTCTTGAGAACTTATTGATGCTTTAACAAAATAATTTTTGAAATACTTTTGACCAATGTGTGGTTTATATTGTAAACCACCCTTGTTAAAAACACATCTTTGTTCACCAAGCATTATTGTAAAGTTTTCTTTTCATTGGTGAATTTTAAAACCGTTTTAGTCAAGTCATCAACTTTCTCCTTTAAGGATGCATTCTCAATAACTAGAGCATCGCTCTTAGATTTTTCATTTTTAAGAACATCAATTTCTTCTAAGAGAGTTGCTACTTTCTTTTTAAGTATAGAATTCTTAAGAGCTAATTTTTCCTAGTCATCATGCAATTCATCAAAAGCTCTAGATAACTCTATGACATCAATATCATTGCATTCATCATCGGAAGAGTTAGGAGTACTTACCTCATCATTGTCGATTGCCATGAAGCACATGTTGGCTACTTCTCTTGGCTCATTATCATTGGAGTCTTTGGATTCAGGCTCATCCAAAGTAGCTTGAAAAGCTTTCTTGAATTCTTTGTTCTTTACATTTTTCTTGTTTGCTTCATTTTTAAGAGGACAATCCGGCCTTATATGCCTGGGTTTCTTACAATCATAGCATATTACCATATCTTTCTTTGATTTCTCATCTTGATCTTCTCTTCTTTTTGATTCTTTGTTTCGGTTGAACTTCCGGTAGAACTTCTTAGATTTCTTTACAAGCATAGCCATTTATTTGAAGTCTGTCGAGTTTAGGCTTTCATCTTCATCTTCATCTTCAATAATGGATGCCTTTAAGGTGATTACTTTCTTTTTCTTGTCTTCTTCTTTTAGATTTTGCCTCCTTGTAATTTCGTGGGTCATGAAAGAACCAACCAATTCTTCAAGCAGTAAAATAGGTAAGTCTTTTTATTCTTTCAATATTGTTCTCTTGACATGCCATGACGGTGGCAAAGATCGAATTAACTTCCTTATTAGTTCACTATCTTTAAAAGTCCTACCAAGAGACTTCAAACTGTTAACAATATTTGTAAATCTAGTATACATTTTATTGATAGTTTCATGTTCAATCTTAAATATTTTATAATCATGCAAGAGATAATTTATCCTATTTTCTTTAACTTGGTTTGTCCCTTCATGGACAACCTCTAATATGTGCCATATCTCATGTGCGGATGTATAAGATGTTACTCTATTAAATTCATTTCTATCTAAGGCACAATAAAAAATGTTGATAGCTTTAGTATTCAAAGACAATTTTATCAGTATATTCTCTAGGTTCTTTAGGAACTAAAATTTTGTCCAATTCTTTCACTGGTTTATAAGGACCATTTTGGATAATAACCCAAAAATCATAATGAATGGATTGTAAATAAATAGACGTGCTAGTTTTTCAATAATTGTAATCAATTCCCTTAGAGAAAGGAGGTTTATTAGTAGAGTGACCTTCCATAATGTGTGAAGATTGTATAGCCATACTCAAGATTGTGAAATTTTTTTAAAAAAAAAGCTCAAGTTTCTCGCTTTGATACTAATTGTTGGCTCAAGAATGACTACCTAAGAGGGGATGAATTAGGTTTTAAAACTTTTTCACAATTATTGGAATTTTCTAATATAATTGCATAAGCAAATTAAACACTTAATAAGATAAATAATGAATGCAAAATGTCAGTGCTTGTAAAATAAAAGGATTAAGGGAAAAACTTGGACGAGTTTACTATAGCATGTGAGAGCTTCAAACTATAGCTTACTTTTGCTTTATTCCAAGAATGTAGTTGACTATAGCTTACTTTGGTTCTATTGCAACTATATAGTTGAAATGAGGTTAGCCAAACACATAAATACCACACGTTTTTGAAACTTATCATATCACTAAAAACATTATGACAAATGAATGAAAAAGAGAAATAAAGAGTTGAGAATGTGTTAAGGTTTGTCTATTTTAATTGATTAAAAAAAATTAAATAACTCAGACTAATTATTTTTCAAAAAATAATATAAAAGTGGGGCATAATATGTTATTTATCATACTTTACTTTCTGAGAACAATAAGGATAACTTGATAATTTTACCATTCCATTTTACTAATATTGTTCTTCTCTCTCGTTCCTCTCAACTATTGGATATAAAAAAAAAAAAAAAAATAGTGAGACACGCCAACATCTTTATATCTTGTTTTCCTTTCCGTCCATGGATCCTTCTTATCAAATAACTCATTTTACCTATTTCCAGAAAAAAAAAAAAAAAACCCTCTATTTATTTCCTTCCCTTCACCTTTCATTATGTCCCTAAAAGCCCTTCACCTTTCATTATGTCACTAAAGGCCTTCACCTTTCATTTATAATACACGTAATGTAACTAAGGAGTGATACATAACATGGTAGTGTGAAGTTTCAATATTTGAATGATTAATTGATCATTTTTCTAAAAGAAAAAAAACACTACATGACTCAAATTGGTGTTACTAGATCCTAACTTTTGAATCAATTGGTTTAATATGTAAATTGTCATTTTTTATTGATAAGCATTTAAAAATTAACACATCAATTAATATAAAAATTTACGCTTGTCTATAAAAAATGACAATATTGAACTCAATATTGCATGGATTGACATCCAAAAAATAGGGCTAAGACGATGAAATCTTGAATTTGCTCCAATAACAAAAACTTGCAATCTTTAAGCTTGGCGTCTTAAAATCATTGAAATAGGCCGTAATATTTATATCAAAAAATGCAATTACTAAATAGCAATTGCAAAATAAACATCATATATAAAGATATATTTTGACACCCCAAAGTGCAAAATGTCATTACACTATTAAATAACATAATATAAGGTATGTATTAAATTCAAAGCACGTTAAAATACAAATATAAGTAACGTTTACACTAATATTTAACATTTTTTTTAAATCATAATAATAAACAAAATCACTTATATTATAAAATCATTGCGTGCCACAACGGAAAGAACATCTATGTTGCTATTAATCATGATTAAAGTTCTTTTATCGTAGGTTGTAATAATTTCAAATTTTGTAACTCTTTCAACATTTTTTCAGCCTATATTTTCTTTGCGGCTGCTGGGTTTGTTCATTGTTGGCAAACTAGCCGTTCAAATTTGAAATGCCATATTTGGTTTTTAATGCATAATCGAGCCTAAATTTTTTTCCTTTTTGACCAAAAAGCCCCTATCAAGTCAAATCCCAATGCCGCGGTGACCATCCACAGGTTGGCCCCACAGATTCAAAATCCAGATCAAATCTCCACCGTCCACTCAATCTTCCCAGCTTTCGAGCCGAGTTTCAAAAACCTCCGAAGTAAATCTTCTTCTTCTTCGACTTCGAACTGTTTCAGTGAGTAAAAACTAAAAAGAGAGATGTTAAAGCTCAAAGACAAGAAATGAGTTATTGAACCAAGACTTATTTGATTATTTATTTTTATTTTTATCTTTTTGTCCAGAATTCTTCTCTGAAACATTTCAGGACTACCTCGGTTACGCATTTTGTTTTTCAATTCCTCTTTCAGGTAATACAAGAGCTCGAAATCTATATAAAATCTCTGTGTTTACGAACCCCATTTGTTGATTTCTTTTTTGGGTTGTGGATTTGATGAATTTAAGATGTTGAGGGATTTCAAATTCTTGCGCCGGAATTCCGGCAAGAACGATGAGGCCGAGAACATCCCAGTAAATCGAAAGGATTTTTTAGCTGTTCGGATCCCGTCGGACTCGTCGAGAGCCCCGCTCAACTCCATTCAAGAGCCGTCTCCGAAGCCGGAACAAGATGTTTCTATTAGGACCAAGGTAGATAAAACCCCGGTGAAGGCCAAGTCGAAAGCTTCGGATCATCCGGCGATGCCTCTTCGGACTCCGGACAAGCGTGGAGCTGCAATGTCTGCAAAGAATCGGTTTGGTTGGGCGCAGAAGAACGAGGCTGGAGCCGCAACTAGCGATCTCCGCAGTGACGATTTCGGAAGTTCTTCTGTCAGCCGAGGAGCTGGGATTGGGATTGGGGGTTTCCCGAATATGACGCCGAGACCGACGAGGACCCTTGGGAGGGCTGCACCGAGCTTTTCGGAGAGCAATTCGACCCAGAGCACGCCGACAAAGAGCGTCTCTAAGCCCCCAAGTTCTACTCTCCGGAGCAAGGTAGACGGTACTGTCGGTGCTCGGACGGGGAATTTTGCCACCTTGTACAGAGGATCGTCGTCTACAGTGGTTAATACGGTCGAAGTCCCTCACTTCGATCTCAAGGAAGATCCGTCCTTTTGGATGGAGCACAACGTACAGGTAAAGCTTCTTTTTCCCCTTTCTTTGGTTCTCATTCAGTGATTTTTTGAGCTTGGCATTTATTTTTTCTTGAATTATTGAAATAAATCCTTAACTGGGTCTTCAAAATTTGTTAGTTTTAAGTAAGAATGGAGAGAAACTCCTGAATCAAATATAAAAAGCTAACTATACTCGAGTAATTCAACATTGCTGAGACTTGAAATGGCATTTCAAATAGCGTGCTGTTAACAATGTCGATAATTATGGTGATGGGATTGAAAAAATGTGCAGGTCCTGATACGAGTTCGTCCTCTTAATGTCATGGAGAGAAGCACAAATGGTTACAACAGATGCTTGAAGCAAGAAAGCGCTCAGACAATCACTTGGGTTGGCCACCCAGAAACTCGTTTCACGTTTGATCATGTAGCCTGTGAAACGGTAGATCAGGTCCGGTTTAGAAAAATGAGAACTTATCATTTTTCCTCTCTCTCTCTCTCTCTCTCTCTGTGTGTTTTGTTTCCTGGTTAACTTGTTTGAAACTTTGATGGGGTTTTGCAGGAAATGCTTTTCAGGATGGCTGGATTGCCTATGGTGGAGAATTGCCTTTCAGGGTATAATAGCTGCATGTTTGCCTATGGTCAGGTATGCATGTTCACCAAAGTTGAAATATATGCTTTATGACACTATTTAGTTGATAGATAGATATTTGTCTAAATAATTTTTTTTTCTTTCCTTTACAAGTGACGTTTGAGGAAAATACACTGGATGTCCTTATGTTTATGGAGTGTTAAGCAAATGTGTAATTTATTTCCCAGCTTAAATTTTATCTTACAGAAGTGCGCTTTTCTTTATGTCATCTGCGAACGCTTTGGCAATACAAATGTCTCTAAACTTTACTACCTAGAATAAGCATGCAAACAATTATATGGCTATGCCGAAGAAAGAAGTTCAGAAAGTTTCAAATCATGTGAATAGTACTTTCTGGTAAATAAACATATGGAGTCGTGAATTAGGCATGGTGAATTTGTAATTTTCCATGACTGAGTGATTATTGCTATTCTCTACCTAGAAGTTATGCTAATGATATGTACTATCTTTTTTTTTTTTTTGAACCGTTGATCATTGAGAGGGTTTAAATGTTGCAGACAGGAAGTGGAAAGACATATACAATGCTTGGGGAGATTGACAACCTAGAAATCAAGCCAAGTCCATATCGTGGAATGACGCCACGCATATTTGAATTCTTGTTTGCAAGGATCCAAGCTGTAATTTTGGAAACCTTGTCTAGTTTTTCTTTATATAAAGTCTATAAGGTTATTTTTTATTTATCTTTCCCTTTTTAGGAAGAGGAAAGCAGGAGGGATGAGAAGTTAAAATACAATTGCAAGTGCTCTTTCTTAGAGATCTACAATGAACAAATTACTGATCTACTTGATCCCTTATCTACCAATTTGCTTGTAAGCAGTTTAGTTACTTTGCATTCTTATGGGATCAAACACCGAATTGTAGTTCTTTTCAGTGTGCTATATTCTTCCTAATTTTATTTATTTTTTTATTCTCTTTCCAGCTGAGGGAGGATGTTAAGAAGGGTATTTATGTAGAAAACCTATCCGAGTTTGAAGTTAGTACCGTCGGCGACATCCTAAACATTCTACTTCAGGTTAAAATTTACCAACCATGATTTTTTTTTTAATTGTGGGGCAGCATAACCTGAACTCACATTTTCATTGAATTATGTGCAAAAGCTTACAATAACATTAGTGATTTCTACATACAGGGTTCTTCTAATAGGAAAGTTGCAGCTACAAACATGAACAGAGAGAGCAGCCGTTCACATAGTGTCTTTACCTGTGTGATTGAAAGTCGATGGGAAAAAGATTCCACTACTAACTTGCGATTTGCTAGACTAAACTTGGTTGACCTGGCAGGTTCTGAAAGGTGAAGTAAAAAGCATCATCCTCAAGCAGGCTTGCTTTCTGCAGTATTTACTTCCTGATAAGTTTGTTTGACATTAGCTCTACTCACCCAAATTTTTCTTTGCAATAGGCAGAAAAGCTCTGGTGCTGAGGGCGAGCGTTTAAAGGAGGCTGCTAACATTAACAAATCTCTATCTACATTAGGGTACGACTACTTATTATTGTTACCTTGATATTCTTAAATATAATAATGTCATTTGTGTAGTACTAAACTTGGATATATGCATTTGCAGTCATGTTATAATGGTTCTTGTGGATGTGGCACAAGGGAAGCCAAGACATATTCCTTATAGAGACTCAAGACTTACATTTCTTCTACAGGTTAATACAGTTTTTGCCCCCCTCTTAATCTGCCTTCATTTCTCTCACATTTCTGAGTCATGACATTGCTCTTTTAACCAAATAAAATGCAGGATTCACTTGGTGGGAACTCAAAAACAATGATCATAGCAAATGTCAGCCCGTCTATCTGGTTAGTTCAATGTCTATAAGATGCTTTCTTTCCATCTAAACCTAAAGACTTGGTCCCAACAAACATATATATTAACATTTTCTTCCACTCCTTATTATCTTTTAGTTCGGCTACTGAAACACTGAACACTCTTAAGTTTGCTCAGTGAGCAAAAATGATTCAGAATAATGTAAGTTTTTCCCCCCCAAAATTTATTGGAGGCTTCAATCAAAAATTTTCACTTGGTTCTCATACATGTTTTGTCCACTGCATAGGCCGTGGTGAATGAAGATTCTAACGGGGATGTGATTGCCTTGCAACATCAAATACGGCTTCTAAAGGTGGTACTTGAAATTTATATTTCAGTTCATTGTATACATTATGCATAGAATTTAACTCAATTTAACATCATTGGGTGAGTGCTACAGGAAGAGCTTTCAATTCTCAAACGTCAGAACGTCTCTCGGTCTTTATTTTTTGGGTTGCCTACTTATGAAGATACTAGACGAGCACTGGAAAATAGTTTTGAAGGACATGTCTGTGACATGGATATAGAAGATTCTGACGATTTGCTTGAAAATCAATCTAAAGGCACTGTGAGAATGTCTAGTAAGCAGGTATTTTCTATGCTAATTCATCACATGGAGGGGCTTAGAGTGATTGAATGCCATTGTTTTGTTCGCACAAAATGCTTTATATCTTGTAAAGAACAAAACTTCTATTATTTTGCAGCTTGTTCTTTGTTTATTCTATCAAAAGCATGTTATATCTAATAACATGCAATAACATGCACCAGTAGATTTCTTGTGATACAAGTTATCTCATGTTGGTATATGAATGGTGAATTCAGTTGAAATGCTTGGAGACAACACTTGCTGGTGCCTTGAGGAGAGAACAGATGGTGGATACTTCTTTAAAGGAACTTGAAGCTGAAACAGAGCAATTAAACCGTTTGGTATTTTGCTTTTTCTCTTTTTCAGAAGTTGTCCTCTGAATTGTAGCTCAAATCACTTGTCTTTTCTCATTACTTTCTAGGTGCGCCAAAGAGAGGAAGACACAAGGACCACTAAAATGATGCTCAGATTTCGAGAGGACAAAATACGAAGGATGGAGTCACTTGTTAGTGGCGCAATTCCAACAGACAGTTATTTACTAGAAGAGAACAAAGCTCTATCTGAAGAGATTCAACTACTTCATGCTAAACTAGATAGGAATCCAGAAGTAACTCGCTTTGCACGGGAGAATATAAGGCTTTCGGACCAGCTTCGAAGGTAGTTTTTTGCAAGCATAAAAAATTACACAACTGCTTATTCAAATTAACTGATTTCATTTTGCCATTTGTAGATACCAAGAATTCTACGAAGAAGGCGAGAGAGATATACTTTTGTCTGAAGTATCTAATTTGAGGGATCAGGTATTCTTAAAAAACAAACTTTTTTTTCCTTTATTGTTTTCATGCAAATTGAGTTGTTTCTTGTGTCTTTTGAAACTAAAAAAAGGTAGCCTTTGTTTGCAGCTGCTACTGTTTCTTGATGGAAACTCTACACAGCAAAATATTCCAAATTTTCCAATAGTTCCTGAGGTTTGTTTCTTTTAACCTTCGTTAGTCAATTAAGGCTTTAAGCTTTCCAGTCCTCAAGAATAATGCCGTGAAATTCCATTTCTATTAACTTTTATTGTATTGAAACCCCATAGCGATGTAAATACTCTAAAATTAATAACTCCTAAAAATGTTCTTGTCTTGTCGTTGATGCAGGATTCCATGTGCACCAACAAGAAAAATGATTCTCTTAATCTGGAGGTTGCACTTAATCCTGTCTTCCAAAGAAGTCTATTTGTATCTTCTTCACATTAACTAATATCCCCTTCTTTTATTTTAGTTGGAAAACACTCTCACTGAGTTGGAGGAATGCAGGCGCAACTTGAATTTTTGTTTGGATGAAAATGCAAAACTCAGTAGGTAGGATCATTACATGTTTTTGTTAAATACTTTGCCATGTTCAATGTTCATCTATTTTTTGTTCATTTACATATCTAAATACTTGATTCTTAGGTTTTTTTTTTTAATGTAGCTTGGTTTTTCTTATCTCTTAAGTAATTTCCCCTCGTAATTCTGTAGGGAGCTAGAAGATGTCCGTTCAATGTTGATTAAACTTCAATCTTCATCCCTTGGTCAAGAAGATAGAGTTAAGACCATAGAGGTACTTTTACTTTATATTGTCTTTGTCTAATTCAATTTCTAAATATTGCTAAAGAAGAAAAAACAATGAGATACGAATATGGAACAGAGAATACTGATGAAATCTCATCCAAGCGTACTAATGGAAGTGATATTATTTTCAGGATTTGGTTAAGGATACACCTCTTGACACTAAGGTTCAAAATGCGGTTCAAATCAAGGAGATAGAGTCAAGGCACGAGTCTATGATGACTAAAAATACAGAAGAAATTGTGAACTTGCAATTGGAATTGGACATTCTAAAAATCATTCTCAAAGAAGAGAAATCTTCTAGTGGCAAAACGGAGGAAAGGGTAACATGCTTAAACAGAGAACTTGAGCTGGTGAAAGAAGAGCTTTTTTCGATAAGCAAACATTATGACGATGCAAAGACAGAATTGGAGGAGGCAAAGTCAGTCATTGAGGCTCTTGAATCTCAACAGATTCTGTCAATCAATGAGATGGAAGACCTGAGGAACAGTAGCAGCCATTATATGCAGCTTTTGAGTAAACAGGAAGCTGAAATCATGTTCCTCAAAGAGAAGGTTGCTTTGAAGGAACTAAAAGATGTCTCCCCTTCAAACTCCTTGGAGAATGATTCCTCTCTGTTGCAGGAAAAGGTGAAGAGAATGCAGTGTTCCCTTGACAAGGCAAAGAAACTGAACACGTGGTACCAAAAAGATCACGAATTTCAGGTCTCAAATGATGAAGAAATGGATGTGGTCCAGAAGCAGGTTGAAGCTGAAACCACTGAGGCGATTGTCTGTTTACAGGAAGAGTTGGCTGTACTCCAGCAGGAAGTCCAAAATAATCATTTGAAAGAAGCGGAGGTGAAAAAGAATTTAATGCAATTAGAAACTGAATTGAAGGAGGTCCATGAAAAATTGCACAATCTGACCAGAGATAATGAGAGTTTGAGTGGAAAGCTAGTGGAGAAAGATAAAGAACTACAAACTCTGTCCGAAAAGTGGTCATTGTTGACGAGTGAGATTGAAGAGGTTCTTGAAGACGGGTGCGGATTACTTATTGATGCATCTGATGAGCTTGAAGATATATCTAATTCCCTTCCGCAGAAAAGGATTTGGATATCCGACCATGTGGGTAGTATGGTAAGAACCATATCTGAAAAGGAATTGTTGATTGAAAAGCTGAGAAGATGTTTAGAGGATGCAAACAGCAAAAGAAGTGATGTCGAGTCTATGATGAAGTCATTGAGAGGAGCAGCACTGGCCATCACTGAAGATCACCAACGGGAATGCAGTGAAAAGGAGAAGGATATCCTGATCTTGAAATCACAGCTTGACGAGAAGACATCTACCGTAGAAAAGCTAGAAAACAAAGTGAAACTACAGGAACATGAGATTGGAAAAGCATCAGTTTGTGCAGTGGTCGCATTTGTTATTGTAAATAGATTAACAGAAGTGAATCATAGCAATTCTGATGCACTTAAGCATAAGGATGCCCTTCTCCATGAGCAGGCTTCTGTAGTTGAAGAAGCAGAAAAACAAATCCAAAATTTGAGGGCAGAGCTAGTAGAGATGGAAGGAATTTCTGCTGATTTAAGAGATAAGCTTTCAGTGGAGCAGGAACATGTTTCTGCCATTGAAGAAAAGCTTAAAGATGTTGAGGAGAGAAATATTTCAGAGGCAAAGGAAAAACTTGCTGAGCTAAAAACTGGTGTCTCCTCACTACAATCATGCATGGCCACACATGTGGAGCATTATGGAAGTCCTAAAAGGGAAAGTTTACGAGATCATACATCTTTTGATGGAGAACATGAAGGCCGGGTAAGTTAAATGTGTTTAATGAGTGAGGTCTTTGACGGGTATATAATTTGCTAGTTGCTAAACTTGGAATTTCTTGCAGATAGCTCCTGAAACATACGACAATGATGGTGTTGACAACAGACTTGTCGAAGACTCAAGAGGGGACATGTCTAAATCTTCCCTAGATATAGGGAAGAGCATAGGCGATCAGAGAACTTGGAAGACAAGAATAACTTGCAAGGAAAAAGATACTATTATTCTACTCAGAAGGGAAATAGAATCTGCCCTTCAGAGTCTAAAAGAGGTAAAGATTGAGATGGCGGAACTCCATAAAGAAAATAAAGAGATGTTGAGGTCTGAGGAACAAACCAAGGAAAGCATGAAATGTTTAGTGGCTCAGGTACTTAACCTGCAAGCAACTATTGATAACTTTGAAAATCAATTCAAAGTCAAGATGGGGGCTTTGAATCAAAGGCTGGAGGCATTTGAACAGATTGTGCTAGAAGCCAGCTCTCACTGGTATGGAACCAAGGAGGTAACGAGTCGCATTTCTCAAAATTTGATATTAAGAAACTTGCTTGATTCTCTATGTGATGAATGATGATATTGTACTCAGACATGCCTTCAACATTTATGAATTCGTCCTTTCCTGCTAAACTTTCATTTTAAAAAAGAAATTGAACGCAAGAGGTTCTCTGTTTCTGCCTATCATGATGTTATGAGCAATCATCTGTTCCATTCGATTTTCTTATTTGGGAAATTATCGTTGTGGTACAAATGTATATTCGCTGTTTTTTTCCTTTTGGACTAAAACACAATTACAGAGATATTCATAAGGGAAAAAAAAGAAATTAAAAAAAAAGAAAGTGACGAGAATAACTCTTTTTAGATTTTTTTTCCTTCAAATTTTATGGTTTTGTTTAAAAAAAATACCAAAAAGGACATGAGATTTCATGTCACAAAAAGGGCATACAACACTAGATCATCATCATCATCATCATTATTATTTTGAATATAGAGTACCTCAATTGGATTATCAGAAAACTAAAAGGTAACAAAATGATAATATCCCTCCTACTATGCAATAAGAGATAAAAATTACAATTTTTCTAATGTGTGTGTGTTCATCACGTCCTTTTTTGACAGTTGCTTGAACTAGAAGTTGATGATGCGAAGTTGCTTGCTGCCCAGAAAGCAGCAGAAGCTGCTTGCGTTCTTTCTAAATTTGAAGAAGCGCAAGACACCATGAAGGAAGCGGATATTATGATCAATGGACTGATGATATCAAAAGAAAAAATGAAGCTCGAAGTAGAAAAGATGAAGAAAATGAACAGTATTTTGATAAATGATAAGGATAAATTAGCTAACGAAGTTCAGAGCCTGCAGTCTGTCAACAATCTGAAAAACCAGCAATGTGAACAACTTGTGTTGGATTTCGAAGAAACAAAGGCTCTGGTTGTAGAACTAGAAGAGACTATTTCAGAGGTTCAGACTGCTTTCAAGGAAAACTCTGTGCTTCTACCCTACGACTTCCACGCCTTAAAAGGTCTTCTTTTTGACTCTTTGAAGCAGGTCAGGACATGTCTTGAGGACATTTGTTCTGAAATAATTGCGAAGGATTGTGCTGTGTCTGTTCTACACCTCTGCCACATGGGAATTCTGTTGGAAACTGTTACTGGATTGAATGCAGAGAATGGGCTGCTTCAACATGGCCTGTGTGAATCAAATGCCGTTATAGCTGATCTGAGAGAGCACAATAACAAGTCGATTAAAGAGCTAGAGATGTGCAGGGTAATTAAAGGGAAATTATTGGCTGACATTAAGAATAGCTTTGACCGCATTTCCAAGAAAGAAGAGGAAAACCAAGAGCTCAGTGTCAAGCTCACCACTTTCAACGAGAAGATATTAGACTTACAGCTTCAAGAGGAGTTGATGCTGCAGAGGTCTAATCACATAGGATCTCAGCTTTCTATGTTAATGAAGGAGCTGGATTCGAGTAACAAAACTTTGTCTGCGTCCCTTTTGGAGCAAGAAAAATTGTTGGAGGACAAAGAAGAAGTATTCGAATCTCAAGCTGAGTTCTTTATGAGAAACTGCTGCTTGAGAGAATTTGAGTCGCTTATCTTGGCGTCAGAATTAGAAGAAATGGCTCTCCGTAAAGCGGGTACCGAAAGGGAGTATATCAGTTGCTGTGCAATTCTTGAAGGGCTAAAGAAAGAAATAATTCTTTTCCAGATAGAGGCGGAGCTGAAAGATCAGTTCGTGAAAGACAAGGAAGTTGAGGTTGCTGGCCAATTCTTCTCACTGAGTCGGCAAAATCAGGAGCTGCAAAATCTTTCACGTGAGCTGAAAGATGAATTACAGAGGAAGGAGACAGAGTTAAATAAAGTGATCAGCTTGGAGAAGGAAAACAAGTCGCTGAGAATTGAGATCAAGAATTTGAAGGCAGAGAACACCTTAGTTCTCCATGATCTAGAGGAGAAGAATTGTGATGTTGAGTCTTCTTTGAGCCAAGTAAATGTCTTCGAAAAAGAAAATCACAGATTGAGGGATGAAATCTCGTCTTTGGAGACTCACATTTCCACCCTAGAGATGGATTTTGAGGCAAAAAGTGCTGAACTTCTTGAACTACAAGAATCTCAATATGCCATCACAGAAGAGTTATACTTGAAAAGCCAAGACGTGCAAGCATATGCTAGTTGGGCTGATAAATTAAAGGAAGAGAATGTTCTCTTGCGAAAAGAGCTTGACTGCCTCAAGAAAAGCAAGAACAAACTTTTAACCGTGTCCAGGTCGAACATGGAGAGGTGTCTTGATTTGTTGGATAAAAAACTACTAGGTCTTCTGAATGAAGAAATCTTTATGAATATGGACAAAATGCTCCATGAAATTTGTGAGACTGTGCAGAGGGCACAAGAGTTCATAGATCGGATTGAAAGCTTGGAGTGCCATGTCAAAGAGCTGGAATCCGAAAACTTGTCTCTTCAAACAGAGCTACTGAGGAAAGACGAGGTTCATAAAGGCTTGTTATTTGATCTGAGCTTGTTGCAGGAATCTGCATCAAACCAAAAGGATCAAAAGGATGAAATTGAGGAAATGATGGCTTCCCTTGAGGCTTTAGAAGATGAGCTTTTGGCAAAATCGGGTGAGCTTGAAGAAGTCGTGGCTGCAAGGCAAATGCTTGAGGCTCAGTTGAGGGAGAAAATTGACAGAATCTCCGCTCTCGAGTTGGATTTCTGTCAAGAGAGTGAGTCTCGAGAATTGCTCCAAAATGAAAATTTAGAACTGAAAGCTCACCTTGAAGATGCCTTGGCTGCTAAAAGCTCCGTAGAGGAGGACTTGACAGAGACCAAGAAGGTGAATGAGAGCTTGGAAATGGAGATCTTGGAGATGGGAAATGCAATTGATTCCTTGACAAGCAACGTGGATGAACTTGCGTGTGTGAGGGATCATCTCCAGTTGGAGATGGTTGACTTGAAGAACAAGCTTGAAGCAGAACAAGCACGGGCCGAAGAGAGTGAAGCATTTGCAAAGGAAGCTCAACAGGTAAAATCTTTGACTTAAGAAACTACATGATCTGCTTCGGTTATTTTTTATCCATTTCTTGATTATGCTATTTCTTTATTTGTGTGTCAGACGGCTGAGTCAAAGAACCTCTATGCCGAAGAAAAGGAGGCAGAGGTGAAGCTACTTGAGAGGTCTGTGGAGGAGCTAGAGTGTACTATAAATGTACTGGAAAACAAGGTAAGTTTTTCTTCTCTTTTTTTTTCCCCTTTTTTTGTAAGGTCAACGAAAGCAGCACTCACCACTTGGACTTTGTAGTTAATAATCCTTGAAATCCCAGGTTGACATTGTTAAGGAAGAAGCTGAAAGACAAAGGTTGCAGAGAGAAGAGCTTGAATTGGAACTTCACGCGGTGAAACAACAGATGCAGAATGTTAAAAATGCCGATGCTGACATGAGAAGGTTTAAAGCTCTCTTTCTCACACTAATTTTTTATTTTTTATTTTCATTCAGATGTACAATACATAGAGGCTAAACTTGCCTTGAATTGCCAAATTTTGCCTTTTTTATTTTTCTTTTTAGAAACTTGGAGGAAAAAGAGAAAAATCTTCAAGAAGCACGTAAGCAAATACAACTTCTTGAAAAAGATATAGCTGAGAAGGATGCAGAGGTGAATACGCTTTGTTCCAAATTTCTTTGTAGAATAGGTTCTAAGTTTCTTATGGCAACTCCTTATTTTCCAAATGGCTTTAAATCCAACGGTGTCATACTTCATTATGTGACCACAGATTATAATTTCCCCTCATTTTTTTTTCAACAGATTGCCCAATTCAAATCACATATCTCTGAGCTAAACTTGCATGCCGAAGCACAGGCTAGTGAGTACAAGCAGAAGGTACTCAATCATTACATGCATAGAAAGCTTATTCTCTCTCTCTCTCTCATTTAAAAAATTTGGCATTTGGCAACTTCGGAATCTGGAAACAGTTCAAGGCACTGGAAGCCATGGCTGAGCATGTAAGACCTGAGGGCCATTTACTTCAAGCACTGAGTTCTTCACCGAAGAAGGCAGAGAAATATGGCACAAAGCCCAGGGGCTCTGGTTCCCCTTTTAAATGCATTGGATTGGGCTTGGCACAGCAAATAAAGTCAGAGAGGGATGAAGAGCTTACGGCTGCTAGGATGCGCATTGAAGAGCTTGAGTCCTTGGCCGTTAGCCGACAGAAAGAGGTTGGCCTTGCCTACATTAGTTTCCCGAGTCATTGTCAAGTATATAATAATGGGATGTTTCCATTTTTATACCTTGTATTTGTAAAGTTATTAAAAAATCTTACCTTATATTTTAAATTTTAATATTTTTATTTTTTGTATTTTAAATTTATGTTAAATTTTTAACTTTTTACGGTCAACGGTTAATTTTGACTACAAAAAAAAACCTAACCTCCTTAAAAACACTGAAAAATACATTAATAATTTGAAAAAAAGCTAAAATTTTAAAAATATGAAGGATATTTAAGTATTTTATATTGTCAAAATTAAACTTTAACTTGAAAAAAGGAAAAAAAATAACATGAATTTAAAATATGAAGATATAATAGCATTGAAGTTCAAAATACAAGCTATAAAATTATAATAACCTCAAAATATAGAGTATAAAAATGAAAATAACCCTATAATAATTAATAGGGATTATAAAAAACCTCCCTTTTTTTTGAAAAGGTTGTCTCACCGTATGTTTACAGACTTGCTACACATAACCCCAATCTCTGTATATACTGTTAAAACTATCTCCAATGTTTTAAGAATCGTGATAAAAACCTCCTTTGGAAATGGCACTAGAAACCTTCTGTTTTAAGAGGTTTTTAAAATGATTTATAAAACGTAAAGGATAGGTGCATTGCTTTTTCAAACATAGAATGTAATTCAACATTCGATAAAATTTATGGGAGGTTTTGTAATTTTTCTCTGATATAAATATCACTATATTATTCTCTACGTTGGTATTCTTCTTCAAGATACCAAAGGGGTCCTTTTCTTTTTTTCTACTCCAATGCAGATATTTACTCTCAATACCAAACTAGCTGCTGCTGAAAGCATGACCCATGATGTTATTCGGGACTTGCTGGGAGTGAAGTTGGATATGACTACTTACGTGGTAATTATATAGCCCTTTCTGTTATTCTAATAAACCATTACAGTTATGCATGAAATCAGACTACTTAAATACCTTTTCTCTCTAAGTCGACATATTCTTAAGAAGACCTGTGTATATCTGAAAGACTCGACTCAAACGTATGTGATTGCACACATTAGCAAAAATGGTGTAAAAAGAAAGGGGAAAAGGAATTGTTAGCAAGTATCTGCGTATATTTTAGTATTTTATACTTGGGTCTAGACGAATGAATCTCACTTTTTGCAAATTGTTGATGCTAGTCGCTGCTGGACAATCAGCAAGTTCAGAAGATCACTGAGAAGGCTCGGCTTCATAACCTAGAATCTCAAGAGATGGTATGCTCAACTTGGATCATCCCGAAACTCGGTTATGCATATGGTACATGTTTTATGACTTCAATTTTGTCATTCATACAGGAGCAGGAGGTTGTTAAGCTGAAAAAACAGCTAACTGAATTCATTCAAGAGAGGCAAGGGTGAGCATAGCAATTACTTCGAACTACCTAAATAGTCGCTACTTTTTTGTTTGATTCTTTGCTGTCTTAGTTATTTCTTTAAACTTTGTGATTTCAGATGGCTGGCGGAAATTGATAGAAAACAGGCTGAAGTAGTAGGTGCACAAATTTCTTTGGAGAAGCTTAGGCAGCGTGAGCAATTGCTTAAAGC
Source organism: Artocarpus hirsutus (assembly GCA_946598075.1). Lineage (NCBI taxonomy): Eukaryota > Viridiplantae > Streptophyta > Magnoliopsida > Rosales > Moraceae > Artocarpus > Artocarpus hirsutus. The sequence goes on along the minus strand of CAMOHE010042755.1, from coordinate 25,478 downwards.
TGAAAATGAGATGTTAAAGGTGGAGATAAAATTGGTCTCACTGTGAAGTCAACCTTTTTTTTGTTTCCAGTTTCTGACCGCGCTCAATTTATGTAGATCGAGAATGTAAATCATAAGAAGAAGGTGTTGGAATTTGAAGAAGAAATAAACAAACTTTCTGGCCAGCAAAACCTCCACCAGCGAATCCATCACCACGCCAAGATCAAGGCAAGACCTCTTTAACACCTTCAGCACTCTAAAGATATAGACTCCTTTCTCTATAGTTTGTCTACATTCCATCTCTGTTCAAAACCAATTTTTAGTGAAAATTTCTGGCAAGTTCAGGAAGAAAACAACATGCTCAAGTCTCAAAATGAAGAGCTCAGCACCAAGCTTCGAAGGGCAGAAGGCATGATTTCACGCGTCAAGGAAGAACTCGCTCGATTCCGTGCTTCCCTTGGAATGAATTCCAACATTGATTTTGATGAAGAGAAAAGATTGAGCACCAAGCTGAAGGTTAGTATATGGTAAAACGGTGTTAGAGATATGTGGTTTTGCCTAACATACAGAGCTTGATGGTTGATTGTGAATCGACTCTGCTGCAGGAAGCTGAGGAGGAAAAGGTGCAATTAGCACAGAAGTTATTAGGCCTATGTACCAGTGTTTTAAAGGTAAGTAAAAATGGAACGAAAATATTGTGGTAGGCGATCAAAAAAATGCAGTAGGATACTTTTTTTTAATTGTTAAATCACATCAGAATTATCAAATTAAGAAAAGAAGTGCTCCATCGGTGGGATTTTTTTTTTTTTTTACACCTTATCATAGCCCTCAAAGTCCAGTGATTCATATCTTAATCATACCCCACTTGTTTTTTTCAGGCAGCTGGAATTAATAAGCCTGTAAAAGATGTAAACCCCTCGGTTGCTGAAGAGGTGCTTGAACAGATAAAGAACAAGATCACTTCCACGGATAGAGAAATAGAAGATTTGAAGTACAAGGTAACTAAAAGTGTCAATAAATAAAGTTCAGTAAATAGTAACGTAGATTGCCATAAGGCTGAAAATTTCTTCTTTGCGGTGGTTTTGCAGAACAAGATTACAAATGAAAGGATACGATTGTCTGAGCTCATGCCACAATCTTCACCAATAAGTTCAAGGGCAGATGAGAATCGCCAAACTCCCAAAAGGGTGTCCCAAGCTCCATACTTTTCTCCCCTAGATCGTTGAGTATCATCCTGTTGTAAAAAGTTGATATCTAGTCAGCTCATTTTTGCAAACAATTATTTTGCACAAGTTTTTTTTTTTTTTTCCCCTCACGTTTTTATAGGCTTTGTATTTTTGGGAATGTAAATATTCTACTTGTGATTGTATAAATCAATAAAGAAAATTCATCTTGGCCTGTTGATCCTTGCCCTTGTTGTGTACACCTGAAAGATTACGGATCAAGGGATAATTATAGCCATTCTGAAATGTCTGATGAAAATTCTGTATTTGTCTGTCTACAAAGGTTTGTAAAACTAATAAAAAAAACATGAATGGAAATAATAACTATAAATTGTTGCCCTGGCAATTATTATTATTTTTTTCTGGCTACTTTTAATTGTGGATGATACCATCATATACAACCCAATATTTAATTGGTTAAGTGATGTATATAACCAAATATTATTTATCAATTGCATGCTGCAATGTGCTAAGTCATATCCATAAAGTTTAATACATTATTGAGGTCAATATGGCAAACCCCTTTTTGCGGTATTGTTTTTGAATTTTCTACTTCTATGAGATAATTTTACCACTTTTATGAAAAGATTTAAAATATACTATTTTTAATAAATATAAATATAAAATTAATCTAGCTATTGTAAATTAAGGTTGAATAAATATGTGTTTTTGAGAATATTTTAACCTTTTTCATTAGAAGAAATGACTTGAAATGACTTGAATGAAAGGATGAACAAAAAAATGGTACGGGATTACACGCCTCTATACGCTGTAGCTCCCATGCTTCTAGGAGATAAAAACTGGGAAATTTTCTTTTATTTTCTTTTTTCAGGTTTTTCTCACAAAAATCAAAAAGGCATAAAATTCAGATGAAAATAATTTTATTTTAAAAATAGGCTCTTTAAATTTTAAAGTTTATTTTATTAAAATTAAAAGTTTATAGTGTATACCAACAACATGTAGGATTGGGTGACAAGGAGCTCATTTTTCCTTAAACAAGGTCTCGAGTTCAAGTCTTGTGTATGGAGAAACAGGTGTTGGGAGAGCTTCCCGTATGGGTCCGACCCGGCTCGAATCCAGACCTTTTATGTGGGTTCTTGCCTCTATGTGGTAGGTCCAGATACCGGAGGATTCAAAAAAAAAAAAGTTTATAGTGTATTGTATAAAAATAAATAATTTAGAATGTAACGTAGCAATTTTCACTTTTTAGCTGCATAACTTGCATCACACCCCAAAATGGGCGAGCTCAGGAGAGCTTAGCATGAGGAAACAGCAGCAAATCATGGCTCAATCCCCTCCCTCCATTCGCTCCCTCTGAAGTCGTTCGTGGAAAGAAATCGGTGTATGTATCAGCAATATCTTATCTTTCTTCCATGGCAGTTCTGGAGGATCGAAGCTATCCTCTACATGCCTCTTTCTCTCTCTTCTGAAAATTGCTCCCTCATCAATGGTGACGCTTTGTTCCTCTCACTTGCTATCTTCTTCCGCTCATATTCAAGTCTCCACGAAAACGGCGCTCAAGACTCGTCACCCTCTTTTCCCGGGCTTTAAGGTAAGCCTTTTAATTGAATCTTTGTTCAAAAATTTTTCGTCCTTTGTTGTGTAATTCTGGTTTCTATGTATGAGATTCTTCACCTTTTTTTTTTTCGAGAATCTATTATCCGTAAAATGTGTTTGCTTGCGGAGAAAAGCTTAACTTAATTAGTGGTTCCGAAAATTTTCAGTATCAGACAATTTTCCAAGCGGATGGGAAAAGCTGTGCTTATATGGCTGAGTAATAGTAGTAGTTGTCTTTTTTTTTTTTTTTTAAATCCTGTTGACATTCATGCTTACTTGTATAATGTGGAATTGTGTATGAATAAGAATTCTGATTTATATTGCCTATATAAATGTTTTTGAAGCTGTTTTTTTCATTTTTTCTTTTTTTGTTTTAAATCCTGTTGATATTCATACTTACTAGTAGAATGTGGAATTGTGTATGAATAAGAATTCTGATTTATATTGCCTATATAAATGTTTTTGATCTGTCTTGAAAGTTCTATATATATATATATATGTTTTTTTTTACTAATTTGTTTAGGGAATTTTGATGCTAGAATGTTGATTTATAGGCATCATGGTGGCATATCTTGTCACTCTGATTTTGCTGTGTTGCTAATTGAATTTTGTCTTTGGCTTAACCGGGACTGTCTCTACATATCAAGGAATTTGGCTGCAGTTTTGGTTTTAAATCATTCACCGACATGAAGAAGAATTCTGATTTATATTGCTTATAAAGTAGTTTTTGAGATGGCTTGAAGGTTCTTTATGTTTTGTTGAAATGTTTAGGCAATTCGTTGCTAGTGTTTTGATCTAGTCTTTCATCACATCGCTTAATGAATTTTCTATTTTGGATTCAAGCCAGGATTGTCAGTACGTATTAAAGAAAATGCCTGCAGATTTGGTTTTAGATCGTATGGGCTTGTTCAGAACCCTGTGCCCAATATCTTTTGTGCAATAAATATGACTGCAGGGCGGTCGGATGATCCTGGGGGGACTAAGTTGGATCCCCTGATGGACAAGGCAAGGAAATTGTGGGAGAGTTCTCCTCAGCCAGTGAAGAGCTTCCCTTGGAACAGAACACTTGGCAACTTCATTCAACTTAGCCTTGACCTTGTCTTGGCAGTTGTCAAATACCTATCTGTGCCTTTACTTGCAGTTACCTCCCTTAGTGAGATGTCCTACTGTGCACATGAAAGGAAGCTGAAACCTGTTATTTTTCCATTAGTCCTTGGGATCGCTGTTGCCGGAGTCTTGAGGCAGACAGCCTTGGATATTTCTCCACTTCTCAAGGTAAGATGTTCAAATAGCTTTTCTTTTCACTTTAATAACAGAGGTCATAGTTTGCTAGCATGGAAAGTATTATTTGACAACATCCTGTGTTGTGACATTTCCCAAGTTCAATACTGGATGGCATGATTGTGCTTTGGTTTCTCGACTAAATCTATATTTTATGGCAGAAAGATATTGAATGTTGCGTTTTCCCTCATAGTTTGGGTATTAATGATGGTGCTTCGAGAAGCTTCTGGTTTTGTTCTCGTTGATGGATTTTACTTTGCCACTTGAATATCTTTGAAATTGTTGCTTGCTAGTGCATTTTAAAACCTAGCTTATTATTATTTTCTATTTTGAATGACCTGCTTGGATAGATTTCCCTGTAGTTGTAATAATTACTGGAATATTCTTATGCAGTAGCAGAGAAGTTGGACACATTTATAGAATTATGTCTCTTGGAGCTGCTGCACACTGTTTTAGTTCCTTTTTTTATCACTGTTATGGAAAGACCAAAATAGTATGAACTCGAATTATTAATTGTGATTGCAGGATGCAGAAGTTCCTTGGCATCAAATTATTAATTGTTTGTCTTAATTGCAGGATGCAGAAGTTCCCTGGCATCTGATTTGCATGGCTATCTTCTTCACATTGCTCAAATTACCAGGCCCATACTACCCTTACTGGGGGCGCATATTCATCCCGCATTTTGCCAACGGGGGCTTATTTAGAACTCTGTGGTTTGCTATATTGTGGTACAGGAGACCCCAAAAGGCATCAAGAACATCATTGTCACATGATTCGGAAGAAAAGTCTTAATTCTTGCAGGCAAAATATGAACAGGTATTGTCACCTCCACTGAGAGCTGCAGTCTCTTAATGCCACTACCGACCATAAACTGATCTTATCATCAACTCTCCTGTCACTTTGTAGACTCCATTAATTCTTAAGATTGTAGATCTGTATTATACTCGTCTTTCTTTTCTGCATTGCTTTACAGTTAAGTATCTCCATTTCAGGTAATCGACTCAAATGAAGATTGAAGTGTTGAACAATTAAAGACATGCGTCTAGAAGTTTGGGAGTAACTCTGAGTAGAATACTCGAAATGGAATGCTTGGGATTGCGTTTGTTGGTTTTCAAAAGTGATCAAAAACAGTCTAATCATTTCATTTCTCCAATAGGCGTTTGCATTCTTGTTGTTTGAGTACAGAGTTGTAGTCATGCCATGGTGGTGCTTTGAAAAGTTTGAATAAATATTTTGGCTTATAAAATCTCTCTGCATATCATCAATACAGTAGAATTTTAGTAATACTAACCATTTTCGTTTTCTGCGACAGTTATTTACTTACTCTGTATTGTTTTATCACTTGCTTACTACAATTTACCCGCTGTGTCCGAGATAAGTGAGCCCGCATTCACTTTGATATGCCATAATGATGCTTCGACGCTTCAAAAAATATATTTTGAGGGAAAAAAAAAACCTGTAGAATGATTTCTATAAGTACTATGTGAGGTGCAAAGTATAAAAAAAAAAATAGGATTAATTATACAAATGATCTTTGAGGTTTACCTTTAGTTCTATTCTAGTCTTTAATCTTTAAAAAGTCTCTATCTGGTTTTTAATTTATTACTTTGTCTCCGTATTGGTCCCTATGTCAGTTTGGTATTGAATATGTAATGGAATATTTTTAAAATGTTTCACTTCGGTTTCTAATCTATTACTTTTTTTTTTTTACTTTTACTTTTGGTTTTTATCTATTATTTTGGTTTATTTTTTGTCACTCTGTTAGCAAAGTATTATTAGGGATCAACATTTAAAAAAAAAAGAAAGTAAAAAACTAAATACAACGATTTTGGTTTATGTAACTAAACTAAAAACATTCCATCATATTGTTATTTAGGTGAGTTTTAATTTTTTTTAAAAAAGATAAAGTTGAATGTTTAGTATAGTATATCATATATGCACACGTATATTTAGTAACTATGATGTTTAAAATTTTGATTTTTTTCAAAAAAACTTTAATTTTCCACCACAGTATATAAATGTAAACACATATATATAGAATATAATGCATAGCTTGTTATTTATAATGAGCGATTATTCAATGTATTAGAAATTCAACTTATTTAAAAAAAAATTAAAATTCATCTTATAATAATATGATAATTTTTTTAATTACATGCATCAAAATTGTTATATTTAGTTTTTCATTTTAGATTTTTTAAATTTTAATCCCTAATTACTTTTAGTCATAATAAAAGGATTAAAGTAAAACAAAGTAATAGATTAGAGAATAAAATAATATATTTTAAAAGTTTTTTTTTAAATATCTAACGCCTAATTAACGTAAGGATCAAAACTAAAATAGAGTAATAGATTAAAGATCAAAGATAGACTTTGAAACATTAGAGACTAAAATGGGATTAAAAGTAAACCAGGAGGACAATTTGTAAAAAAAAATAAAGAAAGAAAGAAAATAGGTTCAAAGACAATAATCGGCCAAAAAGAAACTTTAGACACCAAAATTGTCTCCATTGTTTTTTTTTTTTTTTTTTCCTTTGTCTTTTCAAGGGGAATTCCCCACCCCCCCCCCCCCAAAAAAAAAGTTTAGCGCTAACCACGAACGCTGGAAACTGAAAACCAAAAATCGTAGAAACGACGTCGTGAGAATGACAATTCAAGCCCTATGTAATGTAATCCTCACATTTGTTTGTTTTCCCTCCTCACGCTTCCTCTCCGTCTCCATTTTCTCTCTCTTCTCGCCAGCGACAACTCACTGAGTTGACCAATTCGAACGCCATGAAAGAGGACCAAAAGGAACAACACCACCACCAAGACGAAGAAGACCAAGTCCGCCACGAAACGACCACGGACTCCACCACGAAGAGGAAGCTTGAGGACAACATCCTTCTCGCCAAGCAAAAAGCTCAAGAAATCGCCTCTCGACTTGTCGGCAATGCCGAGTCAAAGCGCCCTCGCCTCGGAAACGATGACTCGCCCGAACCCGCTCCTTACTCCAACTCCGCCTCGAACCCTCCCTTTCCCGGTAAATTTCTCCTCCCTTTCCCGCTAAATAATTCTCCAGAATTTTGCTAGGGATTTGCTCTTTGGAACTTCTAGTTTCTGGTCATTTGCGTCAACGAATTTGTGGTTTTAGAAGAGAAAACGACATATTAGAGGTTTGCCCTAGCTCAGATGAGGCTCGGTCAGGGGTTTTTGGATTTGGAAAATACTTAGCCTTAGGTCCTTGGCTCTTTTCAGATTTAGTTTTGTTTTTGTGTTTTTTTTTTTTTTAACGTTATCTTTCGTTGCTTTCTAGTTTTTGAAAGGTAATTCGATAGAACCACGTAATCAAGTTGCAAATGATTAGAAAGATTCTGTTGAATTTTGATTTGTTTAATGTTCTTACGTAAAGCTTTGTTTTTGTGTTTTTCATTTGGTTGAAATGGTTCATACGAGTTACATGATTTATGACTTGTGTGCTTTTAGCTGTCTCCACACTCTATAAGGCATTTATAGGGTCCTATTTCCTAAATGTCAACCCTGAGGTTTGCTTGGATATGAATTCCTTGGAGCCACCTACCTAGTAAAAAATTACGAGTTTCATGCTTCTAAGGAGAATTTTAATTGGTAAGAAAATAAACGAAAAAGAATGGAATTATTCCAATGTTTACTTATCTATTAAAAACTGTTTATTATACTTAGGAGTAGGAATCTTAGCAATGTAATCACTTAAAGTGTCCTTTTGCATGACTAAAAGTAGACGAGACCTGAGGGATAGTCAGTGGAATACTTAGAACTTGACAAGGGTATATTTGTAAATTTTGTGTTCATTTCTATTAACCAGGAAACAATACCAAGAGGTAATACAATTGGCATTTCTTTTTCTCATTCCCTTACCATGTTGACACCGCCATGCTACCAAGAGGTAATGCGATTGGCATTTCTTTTTCTCATTCCCTTAGTATGTTGACACTGCCAAGATACCATTCCTTGCTTTGTAAAGAAACACATGACTAGATGGCAGAGGGAAACAGTCTTCCTTTTTCCCATTCATGTGACGTAGATATAAGGTTCTCGTGTCCGCTAACTGATAAGCAGATTGAGGAAATTTCTGCTATATTTCTTCTTCTATTTTGAACGGAAAAGAAAGCACCTTCAATCTAGTGAACAAATTTGCTTATTGATTACTGTCTAGGTTGATTGTCCCCTTCCTGGTCCGTTGGCTGCTTGAGATTTTTGGGTTTTATCACCAGATAATGAAGGTTTATGCACACCAAATACATTAAAAATATCATGAATAAGAAAAAGATAGGGAAAAATTAAAACATATCACATATGTGGAAAATTATCTATTCATCTTTCGTCGTTACTTTGAATAAGACCAGTAAAGCCTCAAACATTCATTTATCTACAACATGTTTTGTGATTATTTAAGTACCTGCCTAAAGCTGACTGCTGTCTTCTGACTTGCAACTTGGTTCAGTTTCTTTTGTTGCTCAAACAGGACAATATCAGGGCTCACAAGCCACAAGCAAGAAAATAAGTATTCCAAATGGAAAGGTACTTGATTGTTATTTTTTCTTAGTTTTTTTCATTATTATCATTTAGCATGAGTGAGATTTGGCAGAACTTAATGTCTCGAAATATTGCTTTACAGGTTGGGCTAATTATTGGGAAAGGAGGAGAGACCATTAAATACTTGCAAATTCAGGCAGGAGCGAAGATTCAGATAACTAAGGACCTAGAGGCTGATCCCTATTCTCTGACAAGAGATGTGGAATTGACAGGGACGTCAGAACAGATTAGTAGGGCAGAACAACTTATTAATGATGTAATAGCACAGGTAAAGTAATACTTTGTGCATTGCTGTTATTATTTGATGATCCAAAGGTTTGCTTGCTACAATTTGGTCCCAACGTTATTGGAACAGGCAGAAGCAGGGGGCTCTGCTTCATCTGCAAAACAGGACGCACACCCAGTCCAACCTGGAGCTGAACAGTTTGTGATGAAAGTTCCTAACAATAAGGTAGATCTTTCGAGTTTTCCTCATGTTCTGTTGATTCTATGACCAGTGAACTAAATTCTCGTTGATGATGATTGTAGGTTGCTTTGCTCATTGGCAAGGGGGGTGAGACCATAAGGAATATGCAGAGCAGGTCAGGAGCTCGTATACAGGTTGGAAGTTTAATGCTTTTACCCCTTTGTTTATTATCTCATTAATAATTGATTATTCCTCATTTTTATTTAAGCCAATTTAAGTGATTGGAATGAATTGATATAGCATGACAAAAGCTACTGCTTAATTAGATATCTAAGTATTGAAAGTCTACCTCTGTTACTCTAATTGCCTCAGTTCGAATATACTTGGCTCTTTCTGCTTTTAAGGTTATACAAGTTCAGATTAATTGGACACTGGGATTTAATAAGTTTTATGTTATGAAATATGAATTATCAAGTGAAACAAGATGTGGAAGCCAGTTATCCTATTTTAAGTATTATATGGCTCCTCCCGTAGTCTCGTTTATGTGTTTTATCATATGTGTTACCTTCAGATTGTACCACTGCACCTTCCTCCTGGTGATACATCAACGGAGAGAACTGTATATATAGATGGATTGAAAGAGCAAATTGAGTCAGCTAAAGAACTGATCAATGAAGTACTCAGTGGGGTGAGTCATCCATTTTCTCTTGCATTTGTGGATTGAAAAGTATGACGGACAACGTTTCTTCTTCTTCTTTTATTTTAGATGAATGGAATCAGAGTTTTCTGATGTTGTAGGTTAATTTTTCTTTCTGTTTGAATCTTATTCTGACTAGTAACTAGTTTAGATTCCTTAACTGGACACATGACCATAAACATGTTTTATTGTTGCATTTCTTTAGAAGTATCTGGTTAATAATTTTACTTAATTGGTTCTGATCCCTTCAGAAACGCTTGGGAAATCCACCTAGTGCAAACAGCTACATGCAGCCGGCTTACACAGGAGCTGGAAATTGGGGTGTGCCAGGACAACATCCAATGCAACATCAGCCTCATTATGGATACACACAGCCTGGAAGCTATGGTCAACATCCCCCAGCCACCTTGTACTATAGTAACTATCCTACCTCGGTAGCAGCTTGGGATCCATCTCACCAAGCAACCAACTCTCAACAGCCTCAGCAAAGCACTGGATATGGTTATTACGGACAACAAACTCAGGTTGGTTTGGCCACATCTAATCCTAGCTACAGCTACAATGAGACACTTCCCACCAGCCACGGCTATGACCAGAGCTATTCTCAGCAACCATCAAATTATGGACAACCCATCTCAAGTCAGGTTCCAGTTCCCAATGATCCGAACCCACTTGTTAGCTCAGAGTATGGGGTGACTCCACCGTCATCAAACCAAGATGGAACCTCTTCCTCTCAAACTACACAGCCGTTGTCTGCTTATTCATATGCTCACAGCCAGGCAACGAGTAATTCTCAGGCTGGCTACTGGGCTTACCCGAGCAACACAAGCCAACCACCAGCTCAGCCATTTTATGATCGAACAGGCTATTACCAGACAATGTATGGAGGTCAGCAGGCACAGGTCCCTTCAGCAGCGCTGCACTCGGGATATGGAGAAGATGGGTATCCTCAGTCAACCTCTGCACCTGCCAATTATGATCAAACAACAAATCCTGCTCAAGGAGGGAAACAGCTGGAACAACAAACTCAACAACAGTTGGAAACAAATGGATCTGCTCACTCATCAGTTAATATAGCTCAAAGAGCAGCTGGTGGGAATGCAAATGGAGATGGCTCGGCTTCCTCTGTGCTGGAAACTGCTGATGCTCAAAGCTAAAAGTTGGAGGCAGTTATTTCATTCCGTGATTGACAATTTTTTTGTCACCCTCGCATACCTCTTTTTTTGGGAATCCATTACATGAGCCTTGGACTTTATCTCACATCACAAAGAATTAAGCAGGAATGATAGTTTTAAGTGGTGAAACCATCTTTGGAGTTTAGCATGCCATTTAAGATGAGCTTGGGATTCTTGTGAGCTTTCAATTCTTAGGTCTAAAATCTATAGGTATTCTTGTTACCGACACTAGCTGAAATTTGAATCGATTTTTTAAAGCTCTTCTGAGTTAGTTTAGCAGCGCGTTGGGCATCTCCAAGATAAGCTGGTGCCTGGTCGTATTCTGATTTCCGAGACTTGCTTATGAAGAATCGAAAGTTAAAATTGTAATAAAGGCAGTTGGACTGGAGGTAACGAATTTTAAAAGGAACAACCTCATTTATAATGGTCTTTTCTTTCTGCCTTTAATTTTGAGAACTGTGGTTAATACATGGAAGTGTATTATTCTTGGGTGAAATGCTGAAAGCTGATCTCGTTTCTTTTCTTCATTTGCTGTAATGGCATCATAAAATACCGTAGCCAATGACTGATAAGGTCAAACGGCACAAGGCAGAGTAAAGAAGGAGCCTAATTTTGGAAGATGGGGTCCAATCTCATTCTCCTAAGAAAATATATACAGACAAGCTAGTAGATTTTGTGCTTATTCCCATAAATAAAATGTCCCTACCTCCGCCCTCCAATTTACCAATGGTTCGACAAAGCTGCCACGAGAGAGTCGGAAGATCAGAATCAGTCTGATCTTTCTGAAGAGTCCGACTCCATCTAAAACGAAACTGGGGACAAACGATTTTAGCTTATGATACAATTTTTTTAGTAGCAGTGTAACACCATGTTAGGTTACTTTTGTTACAAGTACAAGTGGGGAAAAAAGAAACAGTACATAAACTCCACTAAACAGAAGGAGCAAGTCACTAATGGGAGAAACGACAATAAGGAAGTTGGATTCTCAGCAGCTGATTTTGAAACGACAAACCAAAGAATCCTCTAGTACAATGAAGGAAAGCCCTATACTCATTTTTCACTTATCCAAAGACTTTGATACAGAAAATGCAGTTGACATTTTTCGTCCAAGAGTCTTGCAGAGAGGCCTTTTCTTCCTGAAAATCACATTGCATACACTATTTCTCCACTGCTGTCAATGTCCAAGTCAGGATCTGTCTCGAGATCTTCCTCCATGTCGTCATCGATGTCTAGGCTGCCAGTAAGATACTGGTTGAGATTATGGGCACCAGCTGCAGGTATGGTGGCCTCGGAGATTATCTGCATTATTTCATCAACGCTTTGCTTGGGTTGATCCGCCTCGTCAAACTGGCTGTTCATCGACTTTTCATCCATGAGATCTGCTGGAAGATTTTTCAGAAACCATTCGTGGTTTCTAATCTCAGGTATGGTTATCCTCTGTTGCAAAGGACAATATGCAATGACAATTCATATTAGGTCAATCCTTCTGTTTCAGACTTAAAAAAAATACTACTTGGCAAGTTCCTAATGGGTCTTTGCCGTTTCAAACCCATAAGCAAACGTGGAATCGCAGGAAAGCAAGTGGGATGTGATATACAACTTATATTATTCAACGAGTAGAATAGGGATCCAAGCATAATATAAGAAGTTCACTGACCTTTGCAGGGTCTGCAACGAAAATCCTCGATATCAGATGGTGGCACTCTGGAGATATATGAACGTAGTCGGGAATTGAATACTGGACTTTTAAGATTCGCTGCATGATACAGAAGTTGATTTACTCAAGTAATGCAAGTGAAGCAACACGTGAAAGTAATAAGGTGTTAAAAATTAAAAATTACATTTATTGTCTTGCGGAAGTTTTTAGGCTCCTCTGGGTCTTCAAAAGGGTATGCGCCCACCAACATGACATATAAGGTCACCCCACATGACCAAACATCTGCAATCTGGACCGCATAAGAAAAATATTGAAATATCAGCATTATGTGAACAATTGTTGAATCCTTCAATCCTACGGAGTAAGAAAGGCGCCCTTGATCTATAGAATTGTGCATATGCATCCCGTTAATTAGGATTTGCGTCCCTAAAGTTGGAACATGCACATGGCAGTTATAATCAAATGAGATATTTTAGCTTACCAAAAAGAAATAAAGAAGGTGACTATGATAGCTTATAAAAGGACCAAACTGGCTTTTGTACATCCAGGACAATATTTTGATGCTCATTTGTGAAGGTACTGGCAAGTGCATAGGGACCAAGTAAATGCAAAACTAAAAGCAGGCCTTTAGAACTAAAGGCCTGGCTTTAAAATTAAAACATGCAAAGGAACCTAGTAATGATGAGTGCGTAAATTCTCATTGTATAACATTTTGATTAGGAAATTGCGAACCGGATTGCTTTTAACAGATTAAAATAGACTTACCTTGCCATCGTACTCTTTCTTAAGTAGCACTTCAGGAGCAATATATGCAGGGGTGCCAACAGTTGATTTTGGTTGCGAGTGCAACACTGAGGACTGAGAAGCGGATACATAGCGTGATTACACTTGTTATCAATCTAAACAAGCACAAACAGAGAAAGCAAGATGGCGTAGAAGAACAACGAATAAAAGAGGTAGATAATTTTCAATAAACTTGCTCCTTACCGAAGGAAACAACACCAAAAAAAAATTTTCAATTTTATATGCATGTTCTTATTCACATAACCATCTTGCCAATGTTTTACTTAATTATTTTAAAACGTTCACTTTCAAACATAAGCTCCAGATAATTAAATGCAACCACCTGAGACCTCTAATGAAAGGAAAAATAAGTAACTAAATAATACCTTTGAGTATCCAAAGTCACAAATCTTCAAACGAGGAGCCGGGCTTCCGTCCAGCAACGTGTTCTCCAATTTTAGGTCACGATGGCATACTTGCTTCATTAAAAAGTGCAGCAAAAGAAAAATGAATCTTCCAGGTGTATCCAACATAAGAAAAATAAAAGCTATCAAAGGCTAAAAAAATACCATCGCATGACAGTAGCTCACTCCTGATATAAGCTGTTGAAAGAAAAAGCGTGCCTGCAGCAGAAGACAATGCATGTCAGAAAGAAGTTGTGGCTGCCATTGGAATTAAAAAAGAAAGGTGTACTTGATAGAAACCTCATCTTCGCTGAACCGCCCAGCATTGCATATCCGTTCAAAGAGCTCTCCTCCAGACGCATATTCCATAACAATGGCGAGATGCGTTGGTGTTAAAATAACCTACAGTTTGTCAAAGATATAAATCAATAACTTCTATAAGGAGGCTCATTCATGATATGACAAAATAGAAAACATACCTCTTTAAACCGGACAATGTTAGGATGCCTCAATGACCTGTGGTTTATGATTTCCCTTTGTACATTTTCATCTATCTGTTACACACAATATGCGAGTGGGTAAATTGCCACTAAATGGAGAGCATATAGAACTACCGACAGCAAGAACAATCCATTTAAAATTAAGTGTATCAAAGTTGGTTTCCAGCCTACAACAAACAGACGAATAAGCATACAAAAAGTAGCCCTCATTACAAGCCGTGTCATATTTGGGCCCAAGTTGCCACATCAGTGCAAATATTGACTGATAGCAATATTGATTTTCGACTTCTAGAATACTAATTCAAACATCTGGCTGCCAGAAACTCTTAAGAATGATCTATCACTTAATTACAGAAGAAAAAAGGAAAAAGTAGTGACACCAATAATTCAGGCATATAACTGATGGCATTATTGTAAAGAAAGTTCTCCGGAATGCTTTGCCAATTTCTGGGCCGTAAGAACATCAACTCATCAACAACTAATCATCCCATCAAGGACTCGCACCTAATTCTACAGAAATTTCGGTCCAAAAAGAGAGTTACAACAAAACCATCAAAGTGAGGATCTGGTAAAGCATAAATAAAAAAGGAGCGACACTATAGCTCTAATTCCTAATTTGTTTTCCCATATTAATCAACAACCAAACAGGGTATCCTCCATCCTCCATGAACTTGCTAAGTCAAAAGGAGTTAATTAATAGATAACTCAAAAATCAAACCAACTGATAACATAGCCATGTACCACCAAACCGAACACTCCAACCACCTTCGAAATAATAAATAAAAAGTTAAAACTCAAAAGCTGCCAATACTAAAACCGAAAACCATTAATCCTCTTTATGCCATTTAATACACAAACCCCAGTGCCCAACGTAACTTAAAATTCTGAAAGAAACCCAATTCCTCAAACAGGACTGCGTTTAAACCTTCATGACCTTCAACAAAACTCAAGCAAGTATGTACACAAAAAGCACAAGATAAGAATAAAACAGCGATTGAAACCAAATTTCTAGAGAGAGAGGGGTAAAAGTAGAGACTAACCTTCTCACCTCTCTCGATGTATTTGACAGCAACAAGCTCGTCAGTCTGTCTGTCTCTCATCAACCTGGCGACCCCGAAATTCCCGGAACCAATGTCTCGAACGAGCTCGTACCGATCGCTGTCGTGCATAATCGGTATGTCCATCCCTGGCCCAACCGTTATCGCCGATCGATCCATTTCTCTCTCTCTCCCCCTCTCCCTATTTATAACACAACCAACCTCCAACCCCAACCACTTCCTCAATCAAACCTCAATTTCTCTCTCTCTCCTACTCTCTCTCACATTCTAGAGAGAGAAAATCAAAGGCAATGGCCAGTTAGGACCATACGATCGAACCAGAAACCGGTGATGGATTCGACGTGGCGAGATTTCAGCCCCTCGATTGGAGAAAGGTGGTAGGTGAGAGAAAGAGACCGAAGGATGGGTTTTTTATCCCGTGAATGCTTCAGCGACCTCTGAATTGATTAAACATGGCGATTCTTTCTCTCTTTTTCTTGGTAACAATCGATCAAACAACAAAGAAAAGCTTCAATTCTTTGAAGAGGCGGTGTGAGATTAATTACCAATTATCAGCTACCTCGTGAACCCTTTCCCTCCTTTACTTTCTCTCTCTTGTTTCTCTCTCTAAAAAGCAAAGGTTTGCTTTCTTTCTATTTCTATTCTATCTCTGTATTTGTCTGTGATTTTATCCAAAACGAACACTTTGGGGAAGGGACAGAATTAAAGATATTTCTTTAGGGGAAAGAAAGGTGTTGGTGGTGGACTGCTGATGGTAAAAGGGTACGCGCGTGTTCTGTTTATACCGTTGATCGCGGTTGGTTCTTGTTTGGTGGCCGTCATCTAACGGTAGATAATGGACACGCGTTTCATTAGAGAGTATGGAAACTCTGCTCTGGTTTTTTATCTACTGACCGCCGTATTATTGCCTTCAATTCAGTATTTTCAGTACTTAAATGACATAAATGACCTCCATTCCTCTTTTGTTAACTGTCTGTAAACTGTAAATTGCAAACTGTGATTTGCACGGCGCGTTCTGCCCCGTCTTGCGGCCTGTCGGTGGGGCTTTCAGAAGTAGTTCTCGGTTTTTTGAGCTAAAAATTGCTCATTTAAAACCCTGTTTGTTGGATATGGGTATTTAAACCATTATTTTATTTTTAAATAATATAAAATTTTTATATATTATAATAAAAAAACTATTATAGTATAAAATTTTAATATGTTATAGTAAAAATGGTTTTAATTAATAGTTTTTATCATCATTTCAAAGTATTTTAGCCCGTTTGGTCAACTTTTGTTTGTATTTTTAGTCTATAGAAAAAGAAACAAAAGTTATAGCTTTTTAATTAGTGTTTGAAAATATACATCTAAAAGAGTTTTAATAGATTAAAATAGTTTCTATTTTTTTAAGTTACAAACATGTTATATATAAGCTCATAAAATATTATTAACACTTCAATGCAAGTTTTAAAGTTTATTTAAAAAAATTTTTTGAGAGGTCATATTTTGTGATTTTGATAAGTACTTTTGAAGAACAAAAGAACTTACGATAGATCATTTAAACACTTTTAGAAGCAACTTTTAGACTTAGAAAACCAAAATCAGCTTCTAAGAAGCCCTCCAAAACATGCCCTTAATGTATCTTCTTAAAAAAAAACTTTGAAATAAAGTTTGAAACATGTACCAGAGTTTGATAACATGTTAAAAACTTTATTGTAACATTTTTATAGTTTATTTATAAATTACAAAACCATTTTATCCATTTAACCTCTTTTGAAAGCATGGTTTTAAATACTCACTTAATAACTAGAGTTTTTTTATTCTCTATTTCTACTGTCCAAAAGCACAAGAAACTTCGTCATACGTGTCCTTAATAGAAGTAAATTTGTTTTATAATTGTTTTTCTTTCAACTTAAATAGTTTTTTTCTTTTAGACTTTTTGGGCATTAACTTTTAAAATTTTTAATTTTTTGTACGGTAGTTATTAATTTTTTTTGACAATTGAATCTTTAGATTTAATTGTGTGGTAATTAAGTCTTAATCACAAACACCGTTAGAGTTAAGACAAAAATCTACTAAGCACGTGACTCCTCGAAAATTAATCAGGCATGCCACCTTCATTTTATATAACTTTTTATTTCATAAGAAAAAGAAAAGAATTAAAAAAAAAGAAAAAGAGAAGAAAAACATCTTATATGCTACATTGTCCAAACATGAATGGTTTTTTTAAGATACCTTATAAGATAGGACACTCTTCCAAGTCGTGGCCTTGATATGGAAATTACTGCTTTTTTTTTTTTTTGAAATGTTTGATATGGAAATCTCATTTCTTTATATTTTGAATCAATTCACTTGACATACGACCATCCAAAAAAAAATAAAAAAAAATAAAATGAAATAAAATTAAGTGACCCAAGTATGATTGTAGTTCGTTTAATTTGTTTAGAAACGGGTGGTGGATTACAACATTGCCAAGAGAACATTACATCTCAAAGGCTGACCATTCGAAAACAAGTGGTCTCAATCTTTGACCACAATTCAGAAACTTCTAGTATTAATGTCCTGAGAATTGGGTCGATTGTGAATTCATAATAATTTTGTTGCAAAGAAAGATGCCATATGTAATGTCTTAGTTGGGTGGGAACTATAAGTGGGTTTCCCTCAGTTATAGGGAAAGAACTGGCTTTGCCCATCTCCATACGCGTGGCCTTTTTTTTGGAGGTAATTCCTCTCCTTCCCTTGTCACTTGCATAAAAATCCTGCTCAACGCATGTTATCCATGAAGTCTCTTCTAGATTATCTGGAAAGCTTCTCAACACGTAGCTTGTTGCCATTTGAGGCAAAGTCAAAGTGGTTAAGTGTGCGTCAACATCCTTTAAGGTTCAAATTCTGGTAGTTTTATCTATATATATATATATTGGTAAATAAAAGTTATAAACCATATGTATATTAAAAAAAGTATTTTGACTTATACCACATTCGTAATTCACTTCATCAACTTTTTATTTTAACGAGTTACAGTTGGAACTTAAAATTTTATAGCAAATTGGCCCTCATTAATACTGATATCAGTTTTTTAATTGAAATTGTAATATGATTTTCATGTGAATGTTAATTAAGAGTATAAAAGCTTTTTTATATGATACTAACCCAAATTCATATTTAAAGCAAGTTAATTTATTTTTTTATTTTTATATAAATTTAGTTAAAGATATTAGTCACAATAATTTTGAGGTAGAATATATAAAAATAAGCATTTATGTGGTTAATCAATTATTCGTATGTAAGTTACATGTCAACTTCAATTAAAAGAAGTAAGTTACTATAAATTTATAAATTTAAGGTGTAAATTATTAAAATTAAAAGTTCAAGAGACAAATTGCAAATGTGTTATAAGTTTGGAAAGAAAGTCTAAAATACCTAAAAAAACACGTAGCTTGTTAAGGTTTACTCTAGGTTATTTAGTGGTTAACTAGCACTGCTACTAAAGTTGTCTACTATGTTAGTGTTGTTTCTTTTCTTCTTCTTTTCTTTTCTTTTTTTTATTATTTGTTTTTATGTTAGTGTTATTTCTTTGTTCACACATATGTATCTTTATTATACGGACATGTTTATCAAACCGTAAAAAAATATAAAAGAAAATTGATAGGATTAGAAAGTAAAGTAATAGTAATAGTAATAGAAATTATTCATTATTTTTCTAATATTGATTTATCTATTTGATGGTATAATGGATAACAATCTCATTTCTTTTTTAGTTTTTATTAACTTAGGGTTCGTTTAGTTTTGTTTTTGTTTTTTATTTTTTAAATAAACAATAAAAATATTTATTTTTGTTTTCATTTTTTATTTTGTTAAACAAAAAAAAATATTTGATAACTCTATATGCCTTTTTGTTTTCAAAAACAAAAAACATAAAACAAAAAATACGTTTGATAATAATAATTGTTATGTATTTTTTTAATACAAAAACAAAAACATCCTTGACCTAAGCTCGACATTAGAATTGGAATGACATATGGGATTGGGATTGGAATTGGGATTGAGATCAGACCTATAGGTCATGATCATAGTCGAGATTGGACCAAGAAGTTGAGGTGGGTCAAGGCCGATGCTGGGATCAAATCGACAAATTGGGATCAAAGTTGAGGTCAAGATCGAATCGTTAAGCCAGATCAAGGTCGGGGTTGGACTGACGAGTTGAGACTAGAATAGAATAGATAGACGAAGGTCGCGACCGAGATCGAACTAATGGCTCGAGGTCGATATTCCTCAAGAGGGTAGGTATGTATTTATAGTTTATACACATAAACGTTTAAGGAATATATACATATACATATATATATATATATATATATATATAAATTAACAGCAGATAGAACAGACGACTACATTCACATATATACAATGGTTTTGACATCAAGAAACCAAAAAACAAAACTTCCTCCTTCGATGAGAGCTAAGAATCGACCAAAACCTAAAACTTAATTCCATCTTTAATTTCCCTTAAATCTGTTTCACACACACACACACACATATATATATATTTCCATCTCCTAAAAATGAAGCGCACCCACCTGGTGTCTGGTGAAACAGAGGCAGATCATAAAGCAACATATACAAATCTGGTAGAGTTTCAACTTTAGCTCTTCAACTGCAAATGTGAAATCGTGACCAACGAATAGAGAAATCAGATAAATGCTAGATGCGAAATTGTTGATCAGAGAAATGAATTTCGTTAGATTGATGGTCGAAGAATCGACAAAAGTCTGAGAACTTTGTCGCGATTTGAGATGCTTAAAGTTTTCTCAACTATTAGGTGCAGAAAACCAACGAAGAGCAAAGAGGAGGAAAAAGAGCGATTTGGAGAAGAAGAATCATGATTCTTGTTTATGAAATCTGTTTAAAAACATTTAGAAAACAAGAATTTTTTGTTTTGAAATTTAAATAATCCCGATAGCAATTTAAAAATAAAAAATAAAAAGCACAAATAGGGTCACCGAACATGTTTTGAGGAGTTGTTTTTTCTTTTTTTTTGTTTAAAAAAATGAATAACTTGTTTAAAAAAATGATACAGAACAGGGCCTTAGGAACAGGGATGCTATTCAATGTAGTTTACATAATTAATAACCATTAAATAATAATATTTAAATATAGATAGTTAAGTAAATATGATATTCATTTCCTTGATAAGGAATCAATATTAATCCTTGCTTGTTCTTTATATTGTGTGGAGCTCATAAAACTTTTATTATTGATTTCATAAGTAAACACATTATTAAAAAAGAAAAAGAATCACTCCTTGCTTCCTCTTTACTTATCCCTTTGATGCAAACATGCCCTAGACCTATTGTGTAAAGTAGCACCGTGTTAATCGTTGGACACAATATGATGAACAAATGCAAGGAGAGATGTCTCTAGAATTGACTGTCGGCACCAAGCGAGTTTGAGAATTGTTAGTTGACCAAATATAAAGAGGGGGAAATCAAGATCAAAACCTGAGTCGTTTTATCCTATCAAAACCTTAAGTTACCATAATACAAAGCAACAAGAAAAGAGAGAGAGCGCGAGAACACGGTAGCAAACAAATAAGAGGAGACAATAGTGTTTAGCAAAGTGATCTAAACCACTTTATCAATTAGAAATAGTGTAAAGCTCTCATATGTTACATTAATAACAAAAAAAATCGTTACAATATAAAACTCTCAAATGCTATAATAAAAATAGTTTTAACTAATAATTTTAATCACCCTAACAATAGGTGCATCTCATCCGTCGAAGCCCATTTTGCAATATAACGGGGTTCTTTACAGAAATTCCGTAAAAACTTTACTTAAATTAACTCATGTCGTATGGAAAAAAAGATTTACTGAGAATGTCATGTCATATTATGCTATAATTCTTAAAATAATATATATAACTTTAAGGGTATTTGTCATGATGCTTGTTACATGCTAGTATCTATCGTGTAACACGCTAACACTCCTGATCACTGACTGTGATGCTGTCGGGATCCATCATGATAATGGTTACACGCCAATACCCACTAAGTTACCGACTTGTACTGCCCAAATATATTGTTAATAGCTGGGGATAGTTGTCCAGAAAATCAAATTGCCAAAAAATAAAATAAAATCGTAAAAAGGGCACACGGACGCAAAATACACAAAATCTACTAAAATTATATGGAAAATTACAAAAATCACATAGAATCTAAAAATCCACAAAAGTATAGACGTCGTTGCAAGAGGTGGTTCTTGATAGCTTTGCTTAGGATCTGGACAAGGAGGGGCTCACAATCTCCCCCATACTAAAAATCAAATCACAGGAAAAAACAAAATCATAAAAAAACAAAGAGCGCACACAAAAATACACAAAATCCACTAAGATTACACAAAAAATTAGGAAAATCATTGAGAATGAAAAAAAATCTCAGAATCATAGACGTCGTTGCAAGAGGTCGTTCTTGATAGCTGCACTTAAGAGCTCGACATGGAGGAGCTCACAATCTCCACAACACTGAACAAAATTTCCCGTGCGGGGAGGAGATCTGGCCTTTCTTTTTTCCTTTAGTGTCAAGGAGGCGTGAAGGAAATTGCTAGCTCACCAAAAACATGAGGGTGTTTGAAAGGATGATAAAAACCGTTGGTTAAAACCATTTTTACTGTAACATGTGAGAGTTTTACACTGTAGCAGTTTTTTTTTATTGTCATTGTAGAATGTGGCAGCTTTACACACAGTTTCCACCACTCAGCCAAACAGCCGTATTGTAGTATGTGGCAGCTTTACACACGGTTTCCACCACTCAACCAAACAGCCGTATTGTGTGATTCTCATTGCGGCGTGTTGGTTCCTGTGGTAGAAGAGCTAGATTGACAAAAAATCGTAGAGAAAATCCACAACAATTGCTACGTTGCAAACTTCGTCATCGAGGAGTGGGGAGGCTGTTGTAGTAGTGTTGAGGCGACATCGTCGAGGTGTGGTTCAGGGCATTGTCATATTTGGAAGTAGAGGAGGAAAGAGAGATCAAAAGATAGAAGAAAGGAGTAGGAAACTGCCAACTCTGTTGTTGGCGTCGTTGCAAATCGACAAGGATGATAGGGGATGGGGGAAGTGAGGACTTTTTTTTTTAAATCAACCTATTCAGAATATTTGTCTATACAATCTTATTTTTGTTTTGCTACATTGCAAAAAAAAATGATAGTTTTAAAACCTATGGCAAGTCAATCCTCACCTAAAAACCATGGCATGCCAGTTAATTCTACCAATATTATGAGCTAATTTGTTTCATGTTAAATTTAGGAGAACTTGCAAGCGTAAAGAGAATTATCAACTGAGATAGAATATGCAACAACAATCGAACTTACATCTCATTGCAGCGTTGACAAGCCTATAAAGGCATTAATCACTCATAGATAATTCCTTCTATGGATAGTGTTGGAATAAAAATAGGAAACTCAACGGAAGGGGCGGGTCGTTGACAAACAAAAATTTTCTAAAACTTTGTTCATCGGAAATAGATATATAATTTTAATTAATAAAAGAAAGCTTTAGGAATTTTACAAACCTTTTGAAGACTATCAGGGTATCTTAGCTTTCCCCTTTGACACCACGATCTTTCAATCCAAGCTTCCACACCAATGGAAAGACGAGTGAGCGTCAAACTGCAAGAATGAATTTTTCACACACTTTTTTGAATCTGCTATGTACTCAACACATGAGATAGCAGACCCTTTTGTTTTTTTTTAGAGAAGAACTCTCAGTTTTTCTTTCTGAGTATTTTGTAAAAGTTATGTAAATCACTGTTATCTCTCCCTATTTATATCTGAGCAATTAGTTATTTTTTAATTGACTTTTCAATATAAAAATAATCACCATATCTCACATATAGAGAAATGATATATTTTACAAGGTTGTGACCTTTTAACTTTCCTTTTTCTTTTTCTTTCTTTCTTTCTTCTTCTTCTTCTTTTTTTTTTTTTTTTTCTGTCGAATCACTTAACAAACGAATCATTCGTTTCATATATGTAATATATATATATATATAAAAGGAAAGTTTACGTTTTACGGTTTTGTTTGTCTGTTTTTTTTTTAACATATATATATATATATATATATATATATATATA
>CAMOHE010042753.1:0-57606 GCA_946598075.1 Artocarpus hirsutus | reverse complement strand
AACCATAACCGGTAAAAATTAATTAATTAATAAATAATTAAATAATAATTTAATCAACCATAATTAATTAATAAACATTCACCATATAATCCATGATAACATATAAAAATATATATAGAAGCCTAGAGTGCCAACTTTCTATAAAATTAAATTTAAGCATAGGAGAGATTAAGATCACATAATTTATTCGTATAGCATAATCACAAACTCATAAATTTACGTAAAAACCATGGTTCTGATACCAATTGTTGGAAAAATAGTACACAGCGAAATTTTAAAATTTTTATATTAGAGTATTTTCCAAAACATAAGTTTGACATGCTAGATGCACAAATTAACCAGATCTTACTAACCTTTGTGTATCAAAAAGCTTCAGTAATCAATAAAGAAAAGTAACATTCTAGAAAGACCTCAACCAACTAGCCTTCTTTGCTATTCTCTATCCTCGATCGGAGTGAGTGTGGGCTCAAGCCGTTCAACTTTTCCCTAGGTGGTTCTCCTTCCAACCAATTGAGAAAAACCCAAAGCTATAGTTTGTAATTTGTGAACACTAGCTTTCTGGGGAGTTATAGAGTCTCACCAGCAGAGTCTCACTCTAAATTTCTCAACTGATCTGAATAATAATGAGACTCACTTGCCTTTTATAGAGGTTGGGCCCAAGAGTCAGTCCTTGTCAATAAGGCCTCAAAAATTTGAATCAAAATCAAATAAGAATCAATATCTGATCAAATCCATGTGAAAACAAGTGATCCTTTTATCACCCAATCGGCAGGCCGAACTGGTAGATCGGCCTGCCAAACCTCCTCAATTAGTAGGCCGAACTTAAAGTTCGGCCTACCAAACTTGCGATAAAAAGTTCCTGGTGAATCTTTATTTCCCACCTGAGATTCTTGGGATAAAGCCTCAGTTTTAATTCCAATAATCTAAAAGAGAAGTTATCTGATTAAAATAGTCATATCTTGATAATCTCTAGGAAAATAGATATTCCTGATAATTCAACAAGTTTATCTTAAATTAATTCAAAATTATTCCGACCGATAAACAGACATAAATTATCTAATTTCGATAATTCAACAAGTTTATCTTGAATTAATTTTATCACAAAATTAATTCAACTGATAAACATACATAAATTATCTGATTTCATCAAATTTTAGCTAATTTGATAATTTGACATAAGGCACCAATCATTGGAAAAGCACGCCATATGGTTACAGGATTTTTAAGAGCTAGAAAAGGGGACCTGATGGACCTATATAGTTCAAGCTCCCGATAATTATGAAACCCAATATCCTAGATATACATTTCATAATTATCAAATCTAACACTACTCCACTAAAAGCTCAGAGCTACACTCTCGAACTATATAGAATTCGAAGCCCGTATAACTAAGTCTTCATGACATATCATAATGTATAGTATTCCTATAGGATTATCCATAATCGGCTTAAGGGCAAGTTCTATCTTACCTTCCTGATTATTTTTCTCTTACGTTCCATTATCTCACTATTGAAAAACTTACCATCTAAAGAGGGTATACCATTCGGTTACTCCTATGTATCCAAATGGTTGAGTCTCTAGTATTTCAATTATTAGATAACGAGTATAAGAGGACATCAACTACTCCTAAAGAGGAGCTATGGATTCCATATCTATGAATAATAGGTCTACACTATCAAGAGTTATGCCTCCAACATACCGGCATGCGTACCACTATTAAAATATGGATGTTATCCTTTAGTATATCAAAAGACATAAGTCAAGACAACAGGCCCACTATTTATCTCAAGATTAAGATACAACACAAATGATTGTCTAAAGTGAATTGATTTGCCGAGACAAAATTATTAATCCAAATCAATTCACTTTATGTCCCGATCCAACACATTGTCACTTATGACAATATGCCAATGTTTCTATTTGTGAAGTCCATCTCCCATGGCCAAGACAAACCATCTCCCATTAGGGATATAGACAACATAACAATCTTTGCTTGAATAAAGAACCCAACTTGATTCCCTCGACTGTAGATCTTATGATTTAGACTGTCACTTTAAGAATCATATATTTCGCATAATATGTCCATCATATGCCCAATTCTTAAAGGTTTAGACTGATAGTCTTAGACTATTGTTTGTTTAACATACATTCAGCAAATATGAGCGTAAAGAGGACAAGATTTGATATAAATTACAAATAAATTCTATATTGATAAAAATGCCTCCAAAAACATATAACATTTTTTACTCCTTAGGGCATACATGTCTAACAAAGAAAACATTCCCTATTTATAGTGGTCAAATGGGAATTCATTCTTATTAGATTAGACTTTAAAATTTTGTATTTGGATTAACTCTCACAGCAAAACCCTTGTTAGATGTAGATCGTTGAATTTGCAAGGGATGGTCAACCAGCCTATGCTTGGTGTGGTCAATTGGCTGGTATGGCAAAAATGATCACACATTTTCCAACTCCTAGAGAGCTACCTAATCTATTTGTTTTAACTGATTTGACAATTCTTACTTTATTTGACCTGGGTACCTTTCATAATGCCTCAGTTTTAATTCAAATAACCCAATACAGAAGTTATCTAACTAAAATAGTCATATACAGATGATCCAATTCAAATAAATATATTCAAATAATTCAACATATTTATCTATAATTAATTCATAAAATTTTATTAAACTAATAAACTAAACATGAATTATTAAATCTAATTAATCAAATTTTAACCAATCTTAAGAACTAGCATAGGTTAACAATATGTCAGAAAAACACATCATATCCTTACAAGAAAATATATGAGCTAACAAAAGGAACCCGATGGATATATATAGATCAAGCTCCTGTAATTAAAAAATTACATATCCCTGATATGTATGTTTTATAATCATTAACTCTAAAACTATTCCAATAAAAGCTTAGATCTACACTCTCAAACTATATATATAAATTACGAAACTCCAATAAGTTAATCGTCCATGACATATCATAATTGTAACATCCCTCCCTATAGGATATTCATAATCGGTTTAAGGATAAATTCTATTTTACCTTCCTAATTGTATTTATCTTATGTTTCATTATCTCACCATTGAAATACTTAATATTCATAACCAATATGAATAGTACACTACTTTTTACATATATGTATCCAAATAGTTGAGCGCTCCAGTTTCCTTTTACAATATAATACTGTAAGAGAATATCGTTGACTCTAGAAAAGAGATATGGATTCTATATCTGTAAATAACAAGTTTACATCAATCAAGAGTCATGTCTCTAATGTACTAGTATGCCTACCTTCACATAATTTAGGATGTTATCCTTAGGTAGGCACAAGTCAAGGATACAGACCCATTGATTCATTTTAAGATTAAAACGTAACACATATGATTGTTTAAAGTGAATTCATTTATTCAAATGGAAGTATTGACTAAATTAATTCATTTTTAGTCCTGTCCAATAAATTGTCATATGATGATATATCAATGTCTCGACTCGCAGAGTCCTACTTTGATGACCAAGACAACTTATCTCCCATTGAGGATGTAGACAACATAACACTTTTAGCATGAATAAAGTGCTTGACTTTATTTCATCAATTACGAACCTTTTATATTTACACTATCACCTTAAGAATCATGTCTTCAACATAATCGGTCCATCGAATACATGATCTTAAAGGTTTAGATTGACAGTCTTAGACTTTTGTTTGCAACTAGAGAAATCTACTTGAAGAGCCTAAATCAACTGGTCTTCGTTGCTATTTTCTTTCCACGACTAAAATACGGGTGGTCACACGTCCTTCAGTTTCTCCTTAGTGACCTCTCCTTCCAACCACTTAAGAAAACTAAAAGCTAAGGTTGAGATGTTGAACAATAACCCTATGGGAGTTTCAAAGTTTCTCTCTCTAGAATACCCTTTCTAAACTTCTCAAGTGATCTAAAAAATAATAGAAAATAGTTCCCTTTATATTGTGGTTGGATTGATGGTAGTCCTTATCAGATTTGACCTCAAAATTTGAGTTTAGATCAACTGATTGAGTAAAATGTGTAAAGCACACAAATTACTGATGTGGCAAGTCTAATCGATCGACCTACACTAGGTTCGGTCAACTGGTCTGTTGTGGCAGCACTTCCACGATGCATTTTTAGCTCTTGAGATTTATCTCATTAATTTAAACCAAATCTAATGGACAAATCCTACTTTATTTGAGTTGGATATCCTTTATAGAGCCTCAATTTTAGTTCAGATAATCCAGTAGAGAAGTTATCTGATTAAAACAATCATATACAGATAATTCCATATAAATAAAATCTATTTTAAATACATGTTTATCTTGAATTAATTCATAAAATTAGTTCAACCAATAATTCAACCTAAATTGTTAAATCTAATCTATCGAATTTTAGCCGATCTAATAAATAACAAAAGTTATCAATCTATAAGAAAAACATGTTGTATCGTTACAAGAATTATTATAAGCTAGCAAAGGGGACCTGATGGACATATATAGATCAAACTCCTATAATTATAAAGTAACATATCCCAGATATATATATTTTATAATTATCAACTCTAATGCTACTCTGCTAAAAGCTTTGAGCTGTACTATCAAATTATATAAAATTACAAAGCTCCAACAAGCTAATCGTTCATGACACATCATAATGTGTAATATCCTCATTGGATATTCATAATCGGCTTAAGGATAAACTCCATTTTGCCTTCCTGATTATTTTTATCTTATGTTCTATTATCTCACCATTGGAATACTTACTATCCATAAATAGTATACCATTGGTTATACCTATGTATCTAAATGGTTGAACGCTCTAGTCCTCCAATTACAGTATAATGCCTATAAGAGAATATCATTGACTCTACAAAATGCCTATAAGAGAATATCATTGACTCTACAAAAGAGCTACAGATTCTATATCTATGAACAATGGGTCTACATCAATCAAGAGTCCTGCCTCCAACGTACTGGTATACGTATCATCTTCAAAATCAGATGTCACCCTTTAGTACATCAAAAGACACAAGTCAAGAATATGGGTCGATAGTTCATTTCAGGATTATGACATAACACATTTGATTATCAAAAATGAATTGACTTAAACAAACAGAATTATTCATTAAATGAGTTTAACTTTTGTCTTGATCCAATTTATCGTCACCTATGACAATATACTAATGTTTCTACTTGTGGAGTTCTACTCTGATGACCAAGACAAGTCATCCCCCATTAAAGATATAGACAATGTAACAATCTTAACAAGAATAAAGCGCCTAGTTTTATTCCCTCGATTGCAGATCTTATCTTTTAGACTATCACCTTTAAGATTCATGTATTACGCATAATATGTCCATCATGTGTACGATCTTAAAGGTGTAGATTGATAGTCTCAGACTTTTGTTTACTTATCATACATTCAACAGAAATAAACATAAATAGGACAACATTTGGTACATGAATAATAAATAAACTCTTTATTAATTAAATCTCTCAAAAAACTTATTACATCATTAAATCTTTCGGGCACCTATTATAACAGGTTGTTCATAGTCCCTATGGAGCTAATGTTAGCGAAGTGGGATTATGATGTAGGCATGTTTTGATGTTAAGAATTGAGGTAGGACTCTATATCCCCTTCCTTTTGTGGCCATGATTGTAATAAATATTTAGCCATTTTATATATTCTCAATCATTTTTAAGAATTAAATTGCATTTAGAAATATTTTCAAACGTTTTAAAAATATGAATATAAGAAAAATGATTCTAAATGAATATCGTTATCTCAATATTAGTGCTTCCAAATGATAAAATATTTAAACGGTTTTCTAAATGTCAATTGGTTTAAGACCCCCAATTGGCTGAGTTTTAAATGCAGGATGCCACAAAAAGATCAGGTCATGCAGAGGGGGACCTAGGGACAAACCTGAACCCAGTCCAAGCCATTACAGTAGTGATTACATTAAGCTTTGCACATGGAAGTGTTAGTGTATAATTTGAAATAAATCATATGATGTTGACAGTAGCAACTCTTATTACTTAGTTCAGTTTTAAATCATTTTAAATTATAATTATGTCCACTCACTTTATTCCATTATACTTTATTTTATCATAATAATGTTGTTTCTAAACTCAAGTCCTACGGAGTCTTTTGCTCTTGATTTCTATTGTTTTACTTTTTTCCCCTCCAAGTAGTTCATAATACGTAGTTGAATAGATTGTTGTTGATTTACTCGTAGAGTCCATGAGTTGGTTTAATTATCTGTTTTATTAAGGCATATAATAATGAGACCTTAATCATGCTCTTTGATTATGTTTGTTGGATTATGGTTTGGTTATATTTTCCTTTTATATCTACACTATGTATTCACTATTGTTTGGTCTGGTGCGACCTCGATGATATTTGGTAGATTCTGAGTTTTTTTTTTAATAAATTGAGGTTAATTAGTAATTTCCCCTTTGTGCCATGTTTATTTATTAATATCATTTTCATTTATGTTCACTTAATTATTTTATAAATTTTCTACAAATGTTTTAAAATTAAGAAAATCCCTAGAATTTGAATTAACCTTTGGTTTATTAATCTTAATTAAACTGCTATGTCATCACCTCGGTTTGGGAGTGTGACATGACCCACCCAAAACCTCAACTGACTCTTTAGTAAGCGTCTTTCTGTTGTGAAAAAATCATTCAACACCACCTTCCATAGAGAATTAATCAATAGCACATTAAACTTTATTGGAGCAACATTAATAGAGCAATTCATGGCAAATTTGAATAAACAGAGAAGAAATGACTTGGTCTTGGAACAACAAACTATGATCTGTAATGCCCCAGTGTGAATAAAGGCCTTGTAGGAACACCTTTAAGCCAAGACCACAATCATAAACCAGTTCCACTCCTTATCTTCCATTCACTTCAAGGTAATGAGATTGGAGATGATCCAATTTCCCACAATAAAAGCAGAAATCAAGAAGACGCTTGTATTTGAAACTAACCTAGATCTTATCCTCTAAATCTTTGCTATCAAGAAGCATGCCTCTTCTTAAAGGCTAACGAACGTCCATATCAACATGAACTCCCAAATAACTGCTAACACCGCCACGAACAGTAGCCAGATCAACTTTCAGAAAATTACAACTAAATCACCAAGTTTCTTGCCAATATTACAAGTTTTTCTAAGATATGACAATTGATAAACTTAAGTCCACATAGGGATAATCACCAAATCTTTTACGTTGAAGAATTTGCAAAGAACTTGGAGAAAACGAGAATTTACGAATCAAAGTGCCAAGGTTGTCCCCATAAAACACGTTATCGATCACCTTCTCCACCAAACTTGATGAGGAACAGATTATCATCCAAATCTGAAATTTGGATTTCAAACCTAGTCTTTCATATTTTCTTCAGTGCTTTCTTCAAGGAATCTCTATTGAACAACTTCAGAGTAACTACACGACCACTTAAGAGACACCCATAAGAGTCATCAAAATCATCCAAATCCCCACTAAATGGGCAGTTTTTTCCTTCTCAGTTAACGAACATGAAGACAACTATTCATTCATTATAGGATCTATTATAAATGAAATTCTAAGGACAAAGAGGATAGTGTTACGGAAGAAACAATACTATAAATTGCTAAGAAAAAAGTGACTATGATTAAAACCAGAGACAATAACTTTTAGACTTTCCAAAAACAAAGAGACTAAATGAGGGAGTTGGCCAAAAAGAAAATAACCGAATAACCACGGTTAAGCACTTGAAGAAAACCATTAAATTTGATCAGAAAATTTTTTTCCGCAAATGTAATAATTAAAAGATAGATACTCATCGATTGGTATCTTTTTGGTCCTCATTGAAAAAATTGCCAAAAAAAGGGAGAACCCTTTAACTTGTTTGCTCACCCTTTTCCTCTCACTCCCATACTATGGTTGTCGATATCATTTCTTGTGTTGATTACTATTGTACAATTTTGAAAATACCTTAAAAAACAAATCCCTCTTTTCATTTGACTTTGGCATAGTGTTTTTTGCTTTCTCACCAGCAAAGAAAAAAGGCATAAATCAATATGTTTGCTAGAGGTTGGCAACTTGAATTTCCATCGTGCAAATATTCGAATAATTTGCTAATTGAAAAATTGTACAAGGAAATATTGTCTAATACTCGGTTCTTACACCACTATTTGATAAGGTTGTTTCTCTTCGGAGTACTTGGGAGAGTCATTTAAAAGGACACTTAGAAATACAATTTGAATTGAACTTAAAATACCATAGCAAATCCTTTTAAAAAAATACTGTGACAAAAATTTTGCATCAAAATTAGTTTGAACCAAATTTTTTTTATTCAAATTAAGTTCTCAAACAGGCTTTAACCTTTTATTTCAATTTTTTATACTATACCAATTGGTCCCAAGAACCTGAATCTGCAAGCTCCATACTCCACAAATGTTCAATCCTACAAAATTCATCTCATAAGAATTATAGCCGATGTCATAAAATTAGTAAAGTATCATATTTAGTTTAACTAAATGGTTTTTAGTATAGTTGTTCTAATTTTATTTGTAGACACCCTAATATTCAATTTTGATCAAATTTGATACTGAGGTGGAAATTTAAAAGGATTCACAATCCAAAAGCTAAAACTCCATCTTTTTTTGGTACAAAATTCCATTTTTGAACTTAAAAAAAAAAAAGAGCTATACTGCCATCATCTTCTATTTTTTGTCCAAGATTGAGTTGCTACTTTATCCATCTAATTCGTTATTGTCAAATCATTTGAAATAGTAACAAGATATATCAATATTAGAAAGGTCCACTTTCAATCTATTTATGGGATGATCAACAATTATTTCATTATTCTCGAAAGGCATGACCCTTGGTGTGGGAATACCAACATCATTCGAAGAAATAGCAACATTCCCTTTCTCAAAACTGGCTTCTTTTACATATTTCTTCTTATCAATATGTTTCATATGTAAGATATTACAACATGTCTCTCATGTTTTATAAGATCAAAGACACACAAAAGAATCAGAACATACACATTTTTCATGCTTTTAGAATTAGTTTGTAGCACCCTGGCAATGAGAATTAAAGTCGTAGTGGAACAAAAATACAGTCAGCATATCAGTGTAGAGAACCATGGAGTTGCTTAGCGATAAGCCAAAGATACTTTGTAATTACAAGAAAAATCTAGAAATAATTAAGTTTAATTAATTAAAGATTTTTCCATGACTAAGTCGTTAAGTTTATAGGAAAGTATAGTTTTAGAGCTTAGCAGTTTATATTTCGATAAGAATTACGAGAAACGTTCATGAGTGAGTGTAAAAATCTAAGAAAATAATTGACTATAGACAAGTCCATACCTTTTTTACATTTTGAGCTAAATTTTGGTCTGATAACTAAGCATTAGATTAACTATATTTTATAGAATTCAAGAATTTAAGTTAAGGGTTTTCTTAAAAGACCCAAACATTTATCGTGGAAATTCAACTTAAATGTCCACAATTTTATAATTAGAGTGAATACGATATTATACAATACTGTTGAGCATTAAAAGGATATTTTTAGGAAATAGTTTAAGATCAGGAGACCTTTCATCTTAAAGTTAAGATGAATGGAGTTTATCAGCGAAGAACCTTAGATTTAATAGATTAAAATTTCAAGTATGAGTACTGCATTAAAGGTATACAGATAGACACTTTAACATAGTTAAGTGAGATTATTAAGCTCTTATTTAATTTAAAGAGTTTATTACTAGTGAAAATAAGGAACTAAAGTTTCAAGCACTAAAACTTAGTTTGTATTAGTAAGGGTTGAAAAATCTTATAATTAAATAATGTAATCCACATATTAAAGTTAATAATCTTCCTAGAAAATATTGTGTTTGATCCTATGACTAAAGGATTTATGAAATTAATATAAATATTCCAGAATTCTATAGTAAATTTTAAAGTTAAATTTATTAACTTTTGTGATTAAATAATTTGGTTGTTAAATTTTATCACAATTTAAAGTGAAAGAAATTTTAATTTGTAAGTAACTTAAGAATTTTAATGGCAAGAACGTTTAAGTGTTGTACAATATTAGCAGTGTACCGAGAAAGAATCTAATCCCTAACAAGTCTTTAATTGCCAATTAATTTAAAATTATAGTACACAAGTAGCAATTTTGGTAGAAAATGCTACATGAACTTGGAACTTTATATTGTCACAAAACTGGGCGATTACTAAGTTTAGATGTAGGAAAAGTCAAGTCTAGAATTTTTATTAAATCTAGAATAAATTTTAGGACCAAAAATATTCAAAAATCGGTACACGATTAAAACATATAATGGTATCAGCTTTATTGTGATTAGTGTTGAACTATATTTAAAAAATAGAAAAGGACCCATCTAAAGTTAGATTTTCTTAGTAGCTAAGTTAGTCATCCCCTAACAGCACAAAATTCATCTATTATGATGCATCTTTTGAAGATAAATACAAGGACTAGATTTGACCTTGATTAACCCATGATTTGATGGGTGTCCTATTCCATTATGAGACTTTTCCCTCATTTCCCCCTTTCTTTTGGGAGAACATATTAAACCTTGAATTAAGAACTAAGAGTGACTAGTCAAGTGGCTATAAATAAGACCACTTAGTACATAAACCCATTTTTGCTCATCTTTCTCTCCTCTTTCTCTCTAAAAAGCAAATCGCTCCAAGGGTTCTACAAGAAAAATTTTTCTTTCTAATTTTCTTTTCCAAAAATCGGTTCTTGCAAGACTTTTCGAAGAATAAAATTTCTTCCCATTTCCATCCATGAAAACCAATTTCAAGTGCAAGGGGTTCTCTAAAATTTTTGTTCCATTTCCTTCTCCAAACTGGTTCTATAGACTCCCAATTCCCCAAGAAAGTTTTCCCTCCCATTCCACCACAAATCACTTACCAAAGTAAGGAAATAGAAGAACTAAAATGGATCAGAAGAAGAGAGAAAGGAGAAGCAACAATCTTAGAGTGGTTTCAAAAGAAAAATCATCAAGGTAAATTCTAGACCCCTTTTCCTCTCCAATCTTAGATGATACAAGATTAAATTTTATGTAGCAAAGTTTGTGCTTTAGTGACTAAAACAAGACAAAAGAGGACGAAGATCTAGTGATTGTTAGAGAGCTTTCAAGAAGTGTTCTTCAAGGGTAAAGTTCATAAATTTCCTGTTTAAATCCTTTAGTTCATTCAAAGTTTAGATTTTTATGAGTTATGTTTATGTTTTAGTAAGAAAATGGTTTGTAATAATTTTTATTTATGTTAGTTGGTGTGACCTTATATGTATTTTGTTGTAATAAGCTAAGTTATATAAGTAGTTTAGGTTTGGTGTGTGTTTGATGTGGAAAATTTTCCATAAACTTTGATCACGAAAATGAAAGCCTTGGATTTGAATTTTAAAACTTTTTCAAATATGGAACGTTTAGGATTTGATGTTTTGAATAAAACTTCATGACTAAACAAAAAACATAGTTTTTACTCTAGTATGGGCTTCCAGGCAGTTGTATGGAACTACCTGCAGCTATCCAAAAACAGTTATGATTGCTGTTTTGGTTATTTTAGGTCTAAATTTCATATTTTTTTTACATAAAAGTTAGTATTTGACAAGATGGACAACTTTTGTGAAGAAACATTTTTTTAAATACTGCCTCTAAAATATAGTTTTTGGATAGTTTTTATGGACAATTTTCCAAAACTGTCCAAAAACTATATTTATGGGTTGTAATAGTTTTTCAAAGTTTCAAGCCATTTTGAGGCGAAATTCTAATTTTTGCAAAACACAAAAGTTTTAGGTTTTGGTGAAATAAAGATCTTTTGTGAAGAAACTTTTGCAAAAATCTGTTTCTAAAATAGACTTTAAATGGGATTAACAAAAACTATCAAAACTTTTAACTGATAAAGTTTGCAAAGTAACAACTAGAAAATGAATATGCTAAAGACAGTGAACAAAATTTCTAAATGTGCATGGAAGTCTTTAAAACCCTGTATTTTAAACAAGCAACTTCTATGAAGAAAATTTTCAAAAGAAAAATTGTACTTATATATAATTTTGTGGTAACTTTTCAAACTAACTGAAAAAGTACCTCTCAATATTTGTTTTATAAGTAAATGATCACGTAGCTATGGAATTCTTGTTTTCGATAAACCAAGAAATTATGGTGCTCATGACAAACATTATAAGACTTAGATTTAGTATTTTATAATTTTTTAACAAAATTTGAAAACATCATTTGTTTACGTAACTTCGAGTTAGATTAATATAGTTAAAGTGAGACTTATGTTAGGAAACTTTAACAAATTTATGTGAATAATAAAATAGCTATTGTAAAAATCTAACAAAAAGCTAGATTTATAGTATTACGATGGTATACATGGGTCCAACACCTGTCTTAGTCCAAATAGCCACTCGGCTTATAGTTTTAAGGGTACAACATATAGAATGTCCTAGAAGTGTTTTTAGGCTAAATGGGCTTTGAATCAATTACAAGCCTAATAAATGAACTAAGAAAATGGTTAATTAGAACTTAGTTCAGGAACCATGAAGTAAGAAGAATTTTAATTTAGATAACTGAGGGCATATAGACTCTGTAACAATAAGATAATTAATTATTTATTTTGAATTAATTAATCATCAATCATAATGCGAATTAAAGGCAATTAAGGAAAATTAAATATTATGAGGTTTTAATTAAATTATTAATCCTTGTAGAAATAATAATTTTTATAATCCTTTGATAAAAGGAAACACGATCTAATATAATGACCGAATTTTTATGGTTATGCTAAAACTTAATTGCATAAAATAAAGTTATTCTTACACACTCTTAATGAGTATTTTACACATAATTATTTCTGATAGAGGATAAGGAAGTCAAAGGTAATAGAGAAACCTGCTATAAAAAAACAGGTAAGTAGGAATCTCGCCTACTGTATGAATAGTTTTCAAATGAAATATTTTTACATGATTTATAAAATTGTGAAATGCATGTTCACTGTTATTCCATGTCATGTTCTGTTGTCATATTTATTTAGTTAAGTAAGTATGTATCTTGTTTGGTCATGTATGATATGTGATGTATACTGTATTAAAATATACTATTTACTCACTTTTAGATAAAGCATGTTTTAATATATTAGTATATGGTTCTATGTAGCAACACGTTATAGTGCATACACATAATAAGAAAAATGAAACTAATAAGATAAATTAAAGGTGCCATACAAACCTCTTGACTCACATTGAGACTTAAGTTAAAAAAAAAAAAGATCATAGTGCGAATAGGAACTTGCAAATCCTAACTTCTCAATGATCACAATACAATTTATAATCTCGGTGTCATTGGAACCTCATGAACCTTAACTTCTCAAGAATAGCTTGTAGTTGTAATGATCACCCGGGCTTAATTAGTAAGATAAGAGCAGACTTGAATAATTAAGCATAAAACGAGTCAATAAGCAAGCATAAAATGATCATGCATATTTTTATGATCTTCAAATTGTTTTGTGAGTTGAACTTCCTACTTAATGAGTGAAAGCTCATTTAAGTATGTTCAAGCTGTATATAAAGAACATATCAGCAACACTTGATAGGCAGTGGTGATCAGCAGATGAATGTTGGAGATGAGAATGAATATCGCTTATGCAAAAATTTATTTTCCACAATATGTTTTCAGAAATTATGTATGTATAAATAACTAAGTCGCATATAGCATGTATATTCTAGAGATTGAGGTTGCAATCTTTTGACCTAAGTTTAACAAGGGTTTAAGACTTTAAAAATACACATATGTATAATATTGCAGCAGAAAATGCAACAAATATGCATAAATTTTCTAGAGAAATTATATGATTTTTTAAATTTAATCAAAACAAAAAGTATGATTAAAAAATTTGTTTCACAAATCTATCGTATGTTAAAATACGTTTAATTATTATGATTATGTAGTTAAGTAATTGTCATATAGATAAGGTTGTTATATACTCCAACATCACGGTGCCACCTAGTTTTTAAGCATTGTTTTGGAGTAGTGCAACTAGCACCACAAGATTGAGAATCTGGCACTGCGATGTCCACCTAAGCTGATATGTTTTCAAATAATATGTCTTTTGAGCTGTTTCAAACCAATGTGTTTATTGTTTATATGTTTTCATAGAAACCCAAATGTCTATTACCAATAGACATATCTATTGTAATAGATGTGATGCTCCATGAAGATATGCCTTTGTTGGGATTGATGCCCTACGATATAAACGCTATGCGTGTTGTTGATTAATTAAATAAAATCACATTTATTTTTTTCGTTGCTTATGTTTATTATGAATACTTTAATAAACATTAAGACAATCACATGATTATTAATGTGTTTATAAATTTAGCATATAAGTATTATATGCTTAAGGATAAAAATTTATAAATAATAATCTAAATAGTTCGTAATGATTAATTAAAGTTTGGGATATTTAATTAAATAGTACAAGTGCGGTTCAATTTTTATAAGAATGAAATAGTCTTAATTGAATTATTAATGTAGAGATATTGGATTGAAAGCACTTTATATAATAAGATCATATAGGACTAGACTAAATAAATTATGAATCTTTAATTATCTTTCATTATACATAGAGTATTCAAATTTATCACAATGGTGATTATATGTATGACAATCTCAATCTTGAGTATTTATTATACTCTTATTTATGACATTATGTTTTTTTGACTTGCTTGGTAAGATTTGTCTCAAGACATATCATATCTTTGGCTAGAAATGATATTATGTCAATATACAATCCATTCCTTCTTAATGGAAATTAGAAAAATAGTTCTCTTGAGTAATGATTCAAGACTTAACCAGTAGCGTACTAGTTCATGAAAAGATTATGAATTAAATATTCATTAGAGAATTATTGGAACACAAGGATAAAGAAGTAATAAGAAAGATGAATAGAAATTGAGCTTAGCTCTTATTATAAATTACTTATGAAGGATTCACTTATATGTAATGATTATATCGATGGACTACTCGCTATTTTTGTTTGAGTAATTATTACTATAATTTGAAGAGTGCATTTTCAAGTTTATAGTGGAGTAATAGTGAAAATAAAAATTTGTTACATTAATTAATGAGTGTAATTAATTGTTGAATTTATTAGAGCTTGAATTCTAGGGGTATATGTCCCCAACTCCTCCTCTATAACAACTGGATTAGGTTAAAGCATGGATTAAACTATATATATTTAATTTGAAGTTATTAAACTCTAATAAATTATTTCATACTATAGGCATTAATCTAACATGGAAAGATGTTCCTTGTGGCACATAATATAATATGACAAATGTTATCACATTTAAATAAGCAACAGATAATTAATTAATTATATTCAAATAATACGATTAACTAAATATTTTTTGAATTAGCTAATTAATTATATTTAAATAATAAGATTGTTTAAATTATTTAATTTTGCGAGATATTTTTTTTGGGACCACACTATGTCTATGCCATCTTGGACATAAAATTAATTAATTTAAAAGTATATTTAAATAAATGTGATTTATTTAAATTTAAATTAAAAATATATATGACATATATATGTGTACGTGTACGTGGTTTTGAAATCTAATACATTCATATATATACACACACACACACACACACACACACACATATACACACATATGCCTAAGATGTACATGGCTTGTTATTTAAAAAATTAATTAAAGGAGAAATGTGATATGAGATATCATGTGGCTACTTACCCTCAACATTTACTTTGGAGATTTTATCTCTGTTTATGCATGTAACTTCCCTTAGTGGTAGAACTTAGTGGGTTTTTCATTTTTCATGAATTTTTTGAAACTAATGAATAATTAATTGCTTAGTTATAAAAGATCCATATACAGTTTTTCACGTATGTGAAAATTTTTCCTAAGACTCCAAAGAGAAAAAAAGAATGTTCTTTCTCTAGAAAAAAAAGTCTTGCTCTCTCATGTCTTGAATACATAGCAGAACAAAATAAGTGTAAGATTAATTCATCTTTGTTGTTTGATGCCCACTCGTCGTTCCTTTATTGTGAAGACTTGGTTTAGAAGACTACGATGTCAAAGAGGAAAGCAAGAATATTCGATAGGTCTTCAAAAGTTTTGAATCTCTATCTATTTTGTGTTTTAAGGATGAATTAAAATTATATACTTATTTCCAATAAACAAAGTTTTGAGAAAGTTTTGTTTGCCAACCAATCCATATTTTTGTCGCGTTTTCTATTAAAATTTCAACAAATGGCATCAGAGCTAATTATAACATATAATAATTTTAAGTAACGTGATCTTATGTTGATAAAATCATGTTCTTGATGCATGTTTTGTATGCTATTTTTTTGTAATTTTTTATTCGTATTATGAATGGCTAAACTATGGAATGATTTTCGGCCATTAATTGTTTAGTCCTTTTGATTGCTTAATTTTATTTTTGTTTCCATTATATCAGAATTCATGAAAACACATAAGGGTATAGGTTTTCATGTCGTCATTGTCGTCATCGTTGTCGTCGTCGTCATCGTTGTTGTTGTTGTTGTTGTTTATGTCATTTATTTATTACAGCAATAATGTCTAATCCCATCATCATTATTCTCTCAAATGAAAAACTAATCAGAGATAATTTTTTCAAATGGAAGAGCAATATTAAAATTGTAGTCATCAATAAAAATTGTAAAATCGCCCTAATAGAGGAATGTCCTCTTATGACTGCTAAATTCAAATCCATTTTATCGATCCCATCGAACCAAATCTCCATGGTGAATAGCACTTAATCCATTCAATCTAGTTAAGCAAACTTCTATTGAACCAGTCTATCCTAACAACCAAATGAACTACTAATCAATGACCAGATAGTGATTGTCGAGATTGAATCGAACACTTTTCTTAGGCTCGATTCACTCTGATCATAACTTGAGCCTCCCATGTTGAGCCTTTGCGTCATGATTTGAGCCTAACCAAATCATACCCCAATAACAATGATTTAGACTTGATTTGAAACTTGTCCTTGGTGCATTTTTGAGACAAAAATCTCACTTATCTCCATCAAGAGTTCATGCTATACTTAGGGTCTCTTAAGCAAAATTTTAACTCATCAAAGTTAATGATTAAGGCCTTACTTAAACATAAGTTAGGTGGAGTGATTTAATTAGCCCTTGGTCTATGTATAGTTGTACCATCACAAACCTTAATTGGTCTCCATTTTCTCCTCCATTTTCCCATCCAAAACTGACTATTCCTCAAGGAATTCTCCAAAAATTTTCCTTTTCCTTTGTTGTCCCAAATCCATGTACGTGTCCAAGGTTTCTCTAACAAATTTTTTTCCTCTATTCTCACCATCAAAACTGGATGCTAGCTTAAGGATTCACCAAGAAATTTTCTTCCCTTTCTCCCTATCAAGAACCTGTTTTCCCCTAAGCAAGTCTCCGAAAAAAAATTTCCTTCCTTTTCACCACAAAAATCACTAACCAAAGTAACAAAAGAGAATAACTAGAATGTATTAGAAAAAGAAAGGAAGGAGAAGCAACAATCTTAGAGTGGTTTCTAGAAAAAAAAAATCATCAAAGTAAATTCTAGACCCCATATCCTTTCTAATCTTAGATGATACAATATTTGGTTTTTTTGTAGCAAAGTTCGTGTTCTAGTGACTAAAACAAGGATAAAGAGGAGGAAGATCTAGTCATTGTTAGAGAGCATTCAAGAAGTATTCTACAAAGGTAACATTTTTAACTTTCTTCTTTAGATCCTTTAGTTCATTCAAAGTTTAGATTTCATGAGTTAAGTTTATGTTTTAGTAAGAAAGTAGTTTGTAATAATTTTTATTTATGTTGGTTGGTATGGCTTTATAGGTATTTTGTTGTAATAAGCTATGTTATATAAGTTTAGTTTAGGTATGGTGCATGTTTGATGTTGTGGAAAATTTTCCTCAAATTTTGATCGCAAAAATGGAAGTCTTGGATTTGGATTTTAAAACTTTTTCAAATACAAAACTTTTAGATTTCAACGTTTTGAACAAAACTTTATAACTAAGTAAAAATGTAGTTTTGACTCTAGGATGTGCCTCCATGCAGTTTTTTGAAACTGCCTGTGGTTGTCTAAAACAATTTTAGTTGCTGCCCAAAATTGTTTTGGTGTAGGCAACCACTGTTTTGGCCATTTTGAGTTAACACGGAGGTTTTTATATTTGACAAGACAGACAACTTTTGTGAATAAACTTTTTCTAAAATCTACCTCTAAAATACAATTATGAACAGTTTCCCAAAATTGTCCAAAATCTGTATTTGTGGTTTTAATGGTTTTTCAAAGTTTCAGGCGTTTTGAGGCCAAACTGCAATTTTTGCCAAACAAGAAACTTTTAGGATTCAATGAAATAGAGAACTTTTGTGGAGAAACTTTTGTAAAAATCTATTTCGAACATAGATTTTAAATTGGATTAACAAAAATTGTCAAAACTTATTAATCGATGAAGTTTGCACAATAACAACCTGAAAATAAATATGTTAAAGATAGTAAACAGAATTTTTAAATGAGCAAGGGAGCATTTAAAACTTTGTATTTTTAAACAAGCATCTTCTATGAAGAAAATTTTCAAAGGTAAAACTATCTTTAACATATAATTTTGTGGTAACCTTTAAAACTAACAAGAAAAGTACCTATTGGTGATAGTTTTGTAAAAAAATGATTGCATAGCTATATAAGTCTAGTTTTTGACAAACCAAGAAATTGTAGCACTTATGAGAAACTATATAAGCCTTATATTTAGTGTTTCAAACAATATTTTAAAACACGATTTTGGTACAAAACATTGAGTTAAATAAATATAGTTAAAGCACAACCTTGTGCCACAAAACTATAACAATTTAAAAGTGAATGCTAAAACTACCATCATGAAAACCCAACATGCAAGATTTTTAGTATTACGATGGTAGATATAGGTCAAACACCCACCTTAGTCCAAAAAGTCACTCAAGTTACAATTTTAACGATGCGACATATAGAATGTCTTCGGGTCGTTTTTAGGCTTAATAGGCTTTGAACCAATCACGAGCTTACTAATTGAACTAAGAAAATGGATTGTTAGAACTTAGTTCAAGTCTCATGAATTTAGGAAATTTTTAATTTAGTTAGTTGAGGTCATATAGACTTAGTAACGATAAGAGAATTAATTAATTATTTTTAATTAATTAATTATCAATCTTTATATGAACCAAAGGCAACTTTTCTAATATTATGATTTAATGATTAATGCTTGCAATAGAAATAATGATTTTTATGATCCTTTAAAAAGGGAAATATGTATTTGATATAATGATCAAAATTCTTACGATTATGCCAAAATCTATGTAGCATAAAATAAGGCATTCTTACGCACTCTTAATGGGTGTTTTACATAGGTTTGATTCCGCTAAAGTATAACGAATTCAGGGCTAATAAAAAAACCTACTATAAAAAAATTATAAGTAGGAATCTTGTTTATGGTATGAATAGATTTAAAATAAACATTTCAAAAGAAAAATAAAAAGCATGTTTAGCTTTATGTTAAAGTATGTTATGCCATGTCATATTGCTTACCTACTAAAATAGTTCAGTGAATCCCTAAGGAACAAATTTAATTTGAGTATTATACCAACCTCTCGACCCACGGAGAGGCTTAAGATTTTAAAATAAAACTAAATTAGATTGCGGTGTTGTTAGGACCTTATAAACCCTAAACTCTCTATTGATCGTACGCATCTAGTATGACTACTTAAGCCTGATAAATTAATTAGACATGATCATAACTAAGCATAATCGGCACATGCATTTTATTACTATATATTTTTTTAAATGTTTTGCAAGCTATAGTTCCTACTTGCTGAGCGAAAGCTTATCTAAGTATGTTCATAATGAAGGTAAACAACCTATCACTAAAATTTGATGAATGGTGGCGAAGCAGCGGATGATTAGAGTGAAGTTAAATGAATACCGCACTTTTTAACTTCAACACTAGTATTTGTTATTTATGACTCTTTTGTTTATAAGTGAGACTGCAATCTTAAGTTATATGTATGCATGTTTGGATGTCTGTTGAACCATTAGAATATGATATCACTTCTATTGCAACAAAAAAAGGAGTAAAAATTGTTTTAATTATAAATTAATTAGTAAAGTCATTTAAAAAAATGTTCCGTTAAATTATGAAATATATAAATGTGTATGCTTAAGTAGTAAAGTAACGGCCACATAAGATGTATTGTTACAGCATGACTGTACTTGTTTCTTTTTGTCTATCGATTTTCGTAATGGCCTCATGGCC
The DNA here is from genome assembly GCA_946598075.1 of Artocarpus hirsutus. NCBI lineage: Eukaryota > Viridiplantae > Streptophyta > Magnoliopsida > Rosales > Moraceae > Artocarpus > Artocarpus hirsutus. The sequence continues at coordinate 37,232 of CAMOHE010042753.1, read as the reverse complement.
AAGACACTAGGCTCTATGCCCAAGACTCATGTGTATGTTATGTCTTATTTATAGTATCTGTATCTTTTTATTTCCTGTAAAACAAACGTGTTGGTATCCAAGAACTTTTTAAAAGTTTAATCACTCGTGTTGGATACAACCGAGCTTAGGCAGACCTGCCTCTTATTTGGCTGGGTGTATTAATCTTAAAAGATAATTTTCACGTGTAGACAACCAAACTAACCTTTAAAACTAGGCTAATTAACAACTGAGTTTTATGGATTTAGGTTTTAGTTTATCATGAGTGTAGATAGTTGAGATTGTCTTACTTTTTGGACTCATTACAGGAAGTGTAAATAACCGAGATCACTATGTCTTTGGTTCAGTTTAGGCCAAGCTGGGCTCATTATTTGGCCTGCTCCTAATGACGTTCCATGGTCTTTTATGATGGAGCGTACTATTAACGTCTTTTGAGTTTTGTCATTAATAAGTGATCGAAGTGGCACTCTATGCATTGAGTTGCCCCCTTGTCCTTAGCTGAGCACTATGCTTTGGCATTGGACACAATGCAAAAGCTAGAAAATATTTAGTACCATAACATACATGAATAAACTTTATAAACTTTGTTGACATTTGGATTGAAACAATGTGGAATAATGGACATATGACATCCTAAACTATGGCTTGAATTCCTTAAGAGACATATAACTTTCTAGGACAAAAAATTTATGGATTGAGGGGCCTACTAGTAATACAGCTTGAGATGATCTACATTCCATGGATGCTCTATTGCCTAACATAAGAGGTATTTAAGGTGGTAGGTTCTTGGTCTGAGGACTTCTCTGATCCTATATGGTCCTTCCCAACTCGGTCCTAATGGTCCAATGTTCTTCTCTTTGGTGATCTGTGCTACCCATCTCAAGACTTAGTCACTTAACAAGAATTGTCTTTCTTTAACCTTCTTGCTATAGTACCAAGTTGCCCTTTGTTGATTGAAGGCTTGCTTAGTCTAAGCTTCAAGCCTAGTCTCTTCTATTAGGTCTAACTCTACATCCATTAACTCCCACTTCAACATTTCATTGTAATCAGCCACTCTAGTATTGGGTGCAGTGATCTCAACTAGTACTACAGCTTTGATTCTGTATGCCATGGAAAATGGTGTTTCGCTTGTTGAAATTCTAACCATCATTATATATGCCCACAGAACCTTCAGTGGCTCATCGGTCCATGCCCTTTTTGTTAGACATGGTGCCCTATGGAGTAAATGTTGTAATAAGTTTTTTGGAGATAGTTTAACAATAAAGAATTTATTTATTATTCATATACCAAAATGTTGTCCTTTTATGTTCATTTCTGTCGAATGTATGATAAGCAAACAAGATCCGTAATTGAGGGAATAAAGTTGGGCACTTTATTCATGCTAAATTGTTATGTTGTCTACATCCTGAACGGAAGATGGCTTGTCTTGGTCATCAGAGTGGAACTCCACGAGTAGAAATATTGGTATATTGTCATAGGTGACGATATATCGGATCGTGACAAAAAGTTGAATTGATTTGATTAATAATTTTATTTGTTTAAATTAATTCACTTTAGACTACCATATGTGTTTTGTCTTAATCTTGAAATGACTAATGGGCTTGTATTCTTGACTAATGTCTTTTGATGTACCAAAGGGTGACATCCATATTTAATGATGGTACACATACTAGTACATTGGAGACATAACTCTTAATTGACGTAGACTCATTATTCATAGATATGGAATCCATAGCTCTTTTGTAAAGTTAATGATATTCTCTTATATGTATTATCTTGTAAGTGGAAGACTAGAACGCTTAACCATTTAGATAGATAGATGTAATCGAATTGTTTACTATTTAAATAGTAAGTATTCCAACAGTGAGATAATGAAACGTAAGATAAAAATAATTAGGAAGGTAAAATAAAATTTATCCATAAGCCGATTATGAATATCCTATAAGGATGTGACACATTGTGATACGTCATGAACGATTAGCTTGTTGGCGCTTTGTAATTTTATATAGTTTGATAGCGCAGCTCTACGGTTTTAGTGGAATAGGGTTAGAGTTGATGATTACAAAATATATATTTGGGATATTGTATTTTATAATTATAGGAGCTTAATCTATATATGTCTATTGGGTTTCTTTTTCTAGGTCATAATAAATCTTGTAACGATACGGTGTGTTTTTTTATATATTGGTGACTTATGTTAATTATTGGATTAGATAAAATTCGAGCTAATTGGATTTAATAATTCATGTTAGTTTATCAGTTGAATTAATTTTGTGAATTAGTTCAAGGTAAACATATTGAATTATTTGGATAATATTTTATTTGTATGGGTTTGTCTATACATGTCAATTAAATAACTTTTCTATTAGGTTATTTGAATTAAAATGGAGGTTTTATAAAGTATACATGGGTCAAATTAGATAGGATTTATCCAAGTAGTTGAGATTGGACTAATCAAATCAGCTTGAGAAAGTTTGAATTCGATTCAAACTCTTGATCAGCGACAGCGCGGTCGACTGTGATATACTAGGTGCGATCAACCACAATGGTTAGAGTCAGAAACTGTGTCTATGCATTTTTACTTTGAAACTGACCCAAACTCAAATTTTAAACCTGACCCAAACTCAAATTTTGAAGCGTAATCTGATAAGGTTTAACCCCAGATCTAACCATTATAAAAGGATAATTAGTTTTCTTTGTAATTAAGATCATTTAAGAAATATAGAGTGAGTACTCTAGTGAGAAAAACTCTTAAACTCCTTGAGAGCTATTGTTCAACATCAAGAACCTTAGCTTTAGGTTTCTCAAGTGGTTGGAAGGAGAGTCACTAAAGGAAAAGCTGTACGACATGCAACCACTTGCACTTCGATCGTAGATAGAGAATAGCAAAGAAGACCTGTTGAATGAGGCTCTTCTAGAATGTTCTTCTTTTCACAGATTCCTGCTGCTTTCAGTATACAAAAGAGGCATGTAAGATCTGTCATTAATTATGTATTTAGCTTGTCAAACTTATTATTTGAAAAATACTCTAATTTAGATTTTTAAAAATTCGTTGCATACTGTTTTCCAACACCTTTTAACCGGTATAGCTTCTTGATGAGTGTGTATTTGAGGACTCTGTTGAATGCCTCAAACTGCCCATTGCTTTGAGGGTATATAAGAGCCGAGAAGTGCTTTTTGATGCTAAGTCGGTCCATTCCTACTGTTGGATTTTTGGTTGTTCAAGGAGCTAGAGTCTTGCCAATGCATCCGCCTCGCTGCTGTCTACCTAGGGTATCTTGATGAACTTATGTTGTTCGAACTTTTTTAGTCTGTCCTTCACCTTGTTAATGTAGGCTGCCCATTCACCCTGGCTTTATAGTTTCCATTGATTTGGCTAACCATGACTTGTAAGTCGCTGTAGATGATAATTGAGCTCACTTTTTTATGGTTCATAAGTCGTAGACCCGCGAGAATGGCTTCATACAAAGCCTCATTATTGGACGCCTTGAACTAGGACCTAATAACTTAGGTAATTTTATAATCTTCAGGACTCACAAGTATTATTCCAGCCTTTGCATCGTGCTCATTGGATGATCCATCTACATATAAATTCCATTTTGGGGGCTCAGATTCTACTTCCATCTCAACAATAATGTTTGGGTTATGAATTCTACAACAAAGTCTGTTAAGTCTTGATCTTTTATTATTGTCCTTGGTGAATACTCAATGTCGTAATCACTAAGTTCTATTGCCCACTTCCATAACTGACCCAACGAATCTGGTTTTTGGAGTGCCTACCTTAAAGGGTAATTAGTCAGAATTTCAATTGTATGCTCCAGGAAGTTGTGCTTTAGCTCTTTAATCGTCACTATTAATGCCAAAGCTATTTTCTCCATGTTGTTTTATCTAGTCTCAGCATCTAGTAGGTGCTTGTTGGCATAGTAAACTGGCAATTATACGTTCTTTTGCTTGCAAATGATAATTGAGCTAACGACGTGTTCCAGGATAGATAAATAATGATATAACTTCCCCTAGGAAATGCTTTTGATAGGAATAAGTGCTTGTCCAAAATGGACCTTAAGTTGCTAAAAGGCCTCTTCACATTCTAAAGTCCACTCGAATGGCATTGCCCTTTAAGTGTATTGAAGAAAGGAATACACTTATCTATGGTCCGAGATATGTAGCAGTTGAAGGCGGCCACTCATCGAGTGAGCTTTTTACATCTTTTGGCTTCTTGAGGGACTCCAAGTCAATAAGCACCTTAATCTTCTCTAGGTTTGCTTCAATACTGTGCTTATTTACAACAAAGACCAAGAACACCTGAGGCAACATAAAAGACGCACTTCTGTGGTTAAGTTTCATATTGTACTTTCTTAATACTTCGAAAGCCTCCTTAAGGTCTGTTGTATGGGCATAAGCTCTTTTACTATTGACAAGCATGTTGTCGACATGTATTTCCATGTTTTGACCGATCTGCTTCTTGAACATCTTAGTGACTAGTCATTGATAGGTGGCTCCAGCATTCTTAAGTTCGAAGGACATAATTAGGAAACAATAGAGTCCTCAGTCCATAATAAAGCCAATATGTTCTTCGTCGGGCCTGTTCATAGGAATTTGGTTATAGCCAGAGTATGTGTCCATAAAACTCATTAGCTTATGTACTGCGGTGGCATCAACAAATCAGTCTATCCTTGGAAGCAGGAAACTGTCCTTTACGCATGCTTTGTTGACGTCGGTGAAATTAGTGCTTGTCCTCCACTTTCCATTTGGCTTTCTTACTAGGACTAGGTTGGCGATCCAAATCAGCTAGTGAGCTTCATGAATAGCTTTGTTCTTAATGAGATTCTCCACCTCCTCCCTTAAAGCTTGGTATCTTTCTGCATTCAAATGCCTCCTCTTTTGTCTTTTTAGTAGATAGCTAAGGTCGCTGTTTAGCCGACGGCACATGAATAAAGGAGATATACTGACCATGTCTTCATGTTTTCAAGTAAACACGTCAAGGTTTTTCTTTAGAAAGGCAACCGTGTCTACTCATTGCTGGGTTGTGAGTTTGGTGCCAATCTCTAGGGTTTTGCTTAGATCTTTGTCATCCACCATGACCTCCTCGAGGTCTTCTACTGGCTTGGTGGCAGTAATTTTGTTGTCGAGCCAAGGGTCGAGATCAACATCATCTCGAGTAGGAGTTCGGCCTACCATCATCATACTATTCTTGGGGAACTTATAATCCTTTATTGTCTCTAAGTATGTTGTTCGAGCCTTTTATTGATTCCCTCTTAACTCTCCGACTCCATTCCATATTACGAATTTGACTACTAAATGCTACATGGACGAGACAAATTTAAGGGACCAAAGAGTAGGTCTCCCTGTCATGGCATTACACTGGGTCCCAGCTTTAACAACAATGAAATTCAACATTACGATTGTTGTGTTAGGTCTAGTATCGACAGTCACAAGAAGGGTGATCATCCTTTCAGGGATTATGTTGTCTTCTATGAAACCATAGACTTGTTGGGAGTAGAGGATCAAATGAGATCTCGGGATATTCATTTCATCAAGTGCTTTTAAAGACAGGATGTTGACTGAGCTCCTGTTGTCGATGAAGACAGGTAGACCTCATGGTTTCCAACCATAGCCAAGACTAATAGGGTGCAATTAGAAGGGAAGTGTACTCTAAGGGAAGCGTCCATATTGGGCATATTCTTCTAAGAAGGCTAACTCATTCATGACTCTTCTCTGCATCTTGCTTGGTTTTCATTAACTTTCATCATCGGGTGGGAAGGTCACTCTTTAGCTTCTCAGGCATAACTCTTTTGTGCTCGCCTTGAACTTCTAACTATGAAAGGTCCACCATAAATAGTTCTAATGACCCTCGTCGGACGTTGATCGTTACCTCCTTAGAGAAAGGGTTTTGTTGATCAGCTCGCACTCCTCCAAGGCAGTTCTCATGGATATACTCCTGCAAGTTCCCCCTTACGATGAGGTCTTCTATCTCATCCTTTAGGTCGTTGCATTCTAAAATATTATGACCTACCTCCCCACAGAACCTATAGTGCTTGTTCTAATTCCTCTTCATGAGACCCTTTCTCATAGGTAGAGGCCTCTTAAGCAGATTACAGCCCTTGACCTAGATGTAAATTTCTTCAATATTGGCATTTAGCTTGGTATAGATGTCAAAACTCTAAAACAGGCACCTCTGCCTCTTGTTATCTTGTGCAGGTGCCTATTGATGAGATGGCTAGGCAATAGAAGCCACGGCTGGTGGAGCTAGTGGCAGAGCTTGTACTGGTGCTGGTGGTGGGTAGTAGTTGTTTGTGCTCTGTCCATTATTATTCAAATTTCCATCATTCCAATACTTTCTTTTCCCATTGCTCCTTCCATTACTATAGCCTTGGGCAAGATAGGCTAGTTGTTGGGTTGCTAACTTCGCGTAGTTGGCCATAACGGGTGGTTGGACGGCTTATGGAGCAGCAGGTAATATGGTACACCCACAACTGCTGATAATTGAGCTACTTCCTTGGTGTTTTTGTACTTCTAGGCCAGAGGTAAGAACTCGGCCTATGAGAATGGAGGCTTTTTGTCCAAAGAGAACTTGAAGGGACACTACTGTAACCCTCTAAGAACTGATGTAAGTGCAGCATCTTCTGAGCATTACTCAACAACAACCATCTTATTCGGGTTGCAATCAATAAATAACTTCAAAGATTTGGTTGGTCCTTGCTTCAGCCTGGAGTCTTTCACGAAGGGTTTATTACAGCCGTCTTCCCATGAATTGTGTAACAAAGGCCTTGTAAAGATCTTGCCAGCATGTCATTTTTCTCGGCCTTAAAAATCCTAAACCATTGCTGGGTTGGGCCATGAAAGGTTACATCAAAAGTACGACATTTAACGGCATTTAGAGCTCTGTCAAGCTTATGTGGGAATCGTAGTGCTATGCACGGTCATTAGGGTCCCCCTTGCCATTAAGTAGGGGCATGTTTGGTAGCTTGAGCTTTGGGGGTAAAGGTTCTGCCATAACCTCCTTAGTGAATGGATGTCCGTCCACGTACTCAAAATCTAGGGTCTAGTAACCCTGCCCAGCCTCGCACATGTCCATACGTTCCCCTAGATGGAGATGTTCTTGCAAACTAACAACCGATCTTTGCGAATCTTCGATGCCAGCCTGTCATGTCTGAATCCTATTTCTCAAATTGCCTCTTTTCTAGGCACCGGCCTGCCTATTATTGACTAAGCCGGACAGGGCGTTTTGTTTTGGTGCTAACAAGGGAAGGCCTTTTGGGTCTTGATTGTTTTGGGCTCCTACTTCTTATGCCACAAGACGCCATCTGTAGGCTTTCCTCTGTCTACTTCCTTGCAAGCCTAATGCCTGAACACGTTATGACTGTACATCTTCCGAATCTCCAATCCCTTCTTCCACCTTTGAGCGGCAGAGGGGCTATTGTTTGCTGGTTGATGAAGATTATTCACATGATTTTCAATGCAGGCAAACACTCACATTAGGTTCTCATAATTTTGAGTAAAGATACCAATCTGGAAGATCTCGCTGAGCGGCCGGAGGTACAGGAGGTGGATGATGTTGCCTCGGGGCTTAAGGTGGAGCGTTGTTGTTTCCTTCTTTTTGGTTCCGACAGTTGTTTGTGTTGCTTTGGTTTTGGTTGGCAATTTTGTTGTACGCTCTCGCCCTTGAATTGCTAAAGAGATTTTTCCTCTAAAAAAATAAAAAATAAAAAATAAAAAATTGGAGAGGTCTTCTTGACCCTCCTTCTAGCACCAATTGTTGACGCGTAAAACTCGTTTAATAAGAATCTTTTAATTCCTCGCTAAGATAATCACTCACGAACATAATAAGCAAAATAGTAAGGAAAGTAATAACACATAATAATTTATAGTGGTTTACCTCGATTAAAGGTTACGTCCACTTTTCTCGAGTATGAAGATTTCGCTATGAGAAAATTATTTACAAGCGTTTGTGCTAAGAACTTGACTTGGGCTTCTTCTTGGAGCTGGCCTCTATTTATAGTTTTTTGGATCGATGAGGAGCTGAATCTTTAGCTACAATTTAATATTTGAATACATGATAATTTCCTATTTAATTGGTTTGATGACATCTCTGTGATCTCTTGTGAAATTTATCCCTTCTTTATATATGGAATTCTGTTGATTCTAATAAGATCAAGTGCCTATCGCCATCTTGGAGGTCTTTAGTTTAAATACTAGAAACGGTTTGACTATTTTACCCTCCTTAGGTATTATTTGACAGACGTGTTTTTTGGGATATCATCAAGGTTGTAGACTATGATCAGTCTCAGGTATTTTTGGGCCCGATAATCCACGTGGGCCTTTTTCGATGACTTGACAACAACTAAAATTTCATTTGATTCCATGTAACATCATAAAATTTCTTTATTTTTGAGTCACCAAATGTTGAGAGTATAACTAAATAAGTGAAGCCATAGTCTGATCCAAGTTTATTCATCTACAATTTAGACATGAAAAAGTGAGGAGACGATATATTTGGCAAGCAAAACCTAAAGTTAAAGAAACGTCAAAATAAAACAAAATTTGGAGACAACACGAAAAGTCACAAATAAATTTAAAAACATAAAATAAAAATAAAAACAACAACAACAACTTTTGCAACATTTTTAAATTCTAACTTTTTTTATATGATTAATATTTCCAAGACACAATTTGAAAGCACATCGGTCATGTCAATTTGCCATACCATTCATTATTTTGAAGTTCTCATCATTTTTTTTTTTTAGCTTATTAACACTAATAGACTCTAAATTTTAGAGTCTCTCTTACTTTACCCCTTGAAATTTGAAGGTCACCACTCTATCCCCGGAACTTTCAAAACTCCGTGCTTTACCTGCTAAATTTTAAAAAATCACCATTTTGTTCTTGTTTCCAAGCTTCTAATTTTGTCTCCTATTTTCTGATTTTCTATTCAAATAGACAGAATTAAGCCCACATGATTCACACATGGGTCATCTGTAAGGGCAAAAATAAGATTTTATTACCCTCAAATTTTGTTTCACGTTCACATTCTCATTTAATGAGTTTTTAATCTACTCTCATTTAAAAAGAATCTGTATACATTTTTCTTATTGATATTGTTCGCCGATATCTCCTCATCTTTAACGCTTAATTCATCTTCTTTAGTATTCAAATTCAGATATCAACGAACAATATCAGCTTACTAAACAAGTTACACATTCAAAATGAGAAAAAATATGTAGGCAAACCCTTCCTAGATGAGAGTTCAGATAAAAAAGGTGTCAAGTAAGAATGTAAACGTGAAACAAAACTTAAAAGTGATAAAATCCAATTTTATGCTTTTATAGTTAACCATATGTAAATTACGTTGGCTTAATTCTGTTTATTTGAATGAAAAATCGAAAAGCTATGAGAAAAGTGAGGAGCTTTTAAAGTTCAAAAGGTAGAGTGGTGATTTTAAAAATTTAAGGAACAAAATGAAAGAGACTCTAAAATTTAAGGACTATTAGTGTTAGTAACCTTTTTTTTTTTTTTTGTTGCTAAGAAAATATATACAATCTTGCTTAATTTAGTGTACTCATCTGCTTTCGCTTTTTATTTTTTATTTTTATTTTTATTATTGTTATTAGTATTATTATTATTAACGCTGAATAACACCCAGGGGAAGATCAACAAGCCTGGATCCAAACACATAAGGATTAACAAGCACAGGCGAATCACATTATAGGATTAGGGACGTTTGGTATGTGTCACTAGAAATCATAATTCTAGCAAAATTTATAGAGCAATATAGTTCCTAGAAAATCTACGTAACCATGTTTCGTTGCATGTAAGAATTTTTACTCAGATTCCCAGGAATGATTTCGCATGGTAATGTAATGCATTTCCCTAATAAGGTCAAAAAAATTTTAAAAGTATTCCAATACTATTTAGATCTAATTGAATTGGATAATATCCCTTTTTTAAGGATCCTAATTTTTTTTTCAAATGACAATTTTAGAAAATACTAACAAAAAAATTATAGTTATTTTAGAAAATGACAATTTTCAAAACCCAAGTCTCGGCCTTCCGAGCTCAATTCTCAATTTCAACCTATTTTCTCAAATCCCAAGCATGAATAATGATCATAATTGATAAAAAAAACATATTAGAACACTTTTGAACTAATTTTAACAAGTTTTACATAGAAAATTTCAATTAAATCCGAAAATAAAAAATTAGAGAAAAAATAGAAAAACTTGATTCAAATCCATTTTTCTTCAAACTAAGCTTAGATTCTAGTTATTTTAAGTTTCTGTAACTTAGATTAAGGTTTTCTAAGCTTAAACGAACTTAGATTTCAAAATATAAAGAAAATTAAAAAATTGAAAAAGTTTTGAAATTTAAAAACTAACATTGAATTTAAGCTTTGATTCGTAGTTGTAATCGTCCAAACGCGCTCCCGAGCTTCCAATCTACTGAAAACCAAAGCTTGGGCTTGATTTTGAAATCAAATTTGAGAGAAAGAGGAAGAAAGAGAGAGAGAGATGGTGAGAGGGAAAGAGAAAGAGACGAGAGAATGAGAGAGATAGTTGAATGAGGGAAAGGGAAGGAGAGAGAGAGATAAATAGAGGGAAAATGAGCAAAACCAACGAAAAGAAACTGTGTACCACCCACGGTTTTGAAAAAGGACGTGGTTCGGATTTGATAAATTGTTTTATTCCAAAATTTAAAATACAAATAAAAATAATTTAAGGTAATAAAAAATCAACAAAATAATAAAAAATAACATTAATTCAAAAATTTCACAAAATAACCAAATGAAGTTTAAAACATTCATTATGGCACATTAATCCACCATTTTACACATTAATATCACTTAATTAAACTCGGGGTGTTGCAACTCTCTGCCTGTAAAAGAATTTCGTCCTCGAAATTACAAACATTTCAAAAACAAAACAAATACGGATACAATTCCCACATAGGTGATTCTAACTCCCAAGTGGCTTCATCAACCCCATGATGCTGCCACACAACCTTCACTAACGGTATATCGCGACGTCACAAGTTGATCACTTTTCGATCGATGACCTAAACCGGCACTTCCTCATATGTCGTGTCTTTTTGGATCTGCACGTCATGAAATGAGACTATCTTGTTCTGCTCAAGTGGACACTTTTGAAGCATCGATATGTAGAATATGTCGTGGACATGCAAAAGTTTGAGGGGAAGATCTAGGCGGTAGGTAACCACACCCACATGTTGAGTAATCTTAAACGGTCCAACATGCCTCGGCACAAGCTTACCACTTACTCTAAATCGCATGATGTCTTTTCGAGGTGATACCTTCAAGAGAACAAAATCGCCTGCCTCAAATTCCAAAGGTCGGCGTCTTCTATCCGTGTAGCTCTTCTGCCTACTCTAAGTTGCCTTTAATCAATCCCGTATCACGGTAACTTTCTCGTTGCTGTCACGAATCTCATCTGGTCCAAAAATGATTCTGTCTTCTGGTTTTGCCCAACACACTGGTGACCGACACGGTCGTCCATATAGCGCTTCGAATGGTGCCATGCCAATGCACACTTGGTAGCTGTTGTTGTATGCAAACTTTGCCAGATGCAAGTACTTCTTCTAGTTCCCATCGAAGTCTAACATACATGTACGTAACATGTCTTCGACAATCTGAATAACCCGCTCAGATTGCCCGTCGATTTGAGGATGAAATGCCGTGCTGAAATTCAAATCCGTACCCAAGGCCTCTTGAAAGCTTCTCCAGTACTTGGCATTAAATCTGGTGTCTCTATCAGATGTAATGGACAAATGAACTTCGTGCAACCGCACTATGTTCTGCAGGTACAATTCTCTGAGAACTCTCCTCAAACAAGTGGACTTGAAAGGGATGAAATGCGTTGATTTCGTTAACCTGTCGACCACGACCCAAATTGCATCATGCCTTTGCTCTGTCCTCGGCAAACCGGTAAGGAAATCCATCATGATGTGCTCCCATTTCAACCCTAGAATAGGAAGTGGCTGAAGCTGACCTGCTGGCTTCTGATGCTCAGCTTCACCTAATGACAAGTCGTACATTTGGCCATGTATTCTCAAACATCTTTCTTCATACTTCTCCACTAGTATTGTCTCTTCAAATCACGATACATCTTCATGCTTCCCGGATGAATAGCGAACTAAGACTTATGGGCTTCATCCATCATGGCCTTCATCACTTATGCAATTACTGGAACTGTGGGCGCTCCCTGAGGTGCAGCGATCCATCAGCATGTATCCTCCATTCTTCAAATTGCTCTCTGTTCTAAATTCGCGTCCAGATTCCTTATAGATGCTGGTCTCGCCACTGATTCTGTTCACCATCTGAATGAGAGTTGGGGTCATCTCCATATGGTACACCGAAACTCAATCGTAGTCTTCATAGTACTACAGCCCGTACTCACTCACTGTTGCGTCCCTTTTCCAATCCTCGAGAGCTAAATAAGTGAGAATTCCTGAAGACTTCCTGCTGAGCGCATCCGCGACCACATTAGCTTTCTCGAGATGGTACTACAACACGAAATCATAATCTTCAATGTACTCCATCCACATTCGCTGCCTCAAGTTTAGATCCCTATGGGTGAACAGATACTTCAAACTCTTGTGGTTAGAGAAAACCTGAAAAGTCATCCCGTACAAATAACATCTCTAGATCTTCAGTGCATGAATCACTACTACGAGCTCTAAGTCATGAGTAGGGTAGTTTCGCTCATGAGGTCGTAGCTGTCTTGATCCATACACCGCAACGCGTCTGTGTTGCATCAATACACATCCAAGCTTGCGTCCTAAAGCATCTGTGTAAACTTCATATGGCTATTCACTATTCAGAATAATCAACACCGGAGTTATAGTCAACCAATTCTTCAAATCTTGGAAAGCGAGCTCACATTTTTTATCCCACTCAAATCTGACATTCTTCCTAATCAATCTTGTCAACAGCGTTGCTATCTTCGAGAAATCCTTTGCAAATTTTCTGTAGTATCCTACGAGTCCCAAGAAGCTACAGATTTTTGCTATATTCTTCGGTCGTTCTCACTCCACTATGGCTTTTACCTTGGACGGATCCACTAAGATACTTTGCTCAGAGATAACGTGTCCTAGAAACTTAACTTCTGTCAGCCAAAACTCATACTTTTCCTTCTTAGCGTACAGCTGATGCTCCCATAGAGTCTGAAGTATGATCCTAAGGTGCTGCTCATGCTCCTCCCAAGTCTTAGAATAGACCAAGATATCGTCGATAAACACGATCACGAACTGATCCAGATAAGGCCTAAAAATCCTGTTCATCAAGTCCATGAAAGCTGCCGAAGCATTTGTTATCACCAGAAACTCAAAGTGTCCATACCGGGTCCCGAAAGCTGTTTTGGGGATGTCTTCTTCTTTAATCCTAAGATGGTGGTATCCCGAACGTAAATCTATCTTTGAGAAATACCGCAAGCCTCCCAACTGATCAAACAGTTCATCGATCCTGAGCAGAGGATACTTGCTCTTCACGGTGACCCAATTTAGCTGTCGATAGTCAATGTATAGCCTTAGAGTTCCATCATGCTTCTTAGCGAATAAAACTGGCACTCCCACGGCGATGTACTATTTCAGATATAACCCTTTTCAACAAGCTCTTGAAGTTGCTTTCTCAATTCTTTCATTTTTTTCGGCGCCATTCGATAAGGTGTTGTAAAAATCGATGTTGTTCCTAGAAATAGCTCGATGCCAAACTTAATCTCCTAATGCGGTGGTAATCTTGGCAACTCGTCAGGGAAAACATCTTCAAACTCATCAACTATTGGAATTGCTACACTTCTTCTCGATGCACTAGGCTCTCCTTCTAGGTTCATAAGGAAGGCGTAGTAGGCTAGATTCTTTCGTCCTCCAAGACATGTCTTCATGAGACGCTCACTTACTATTCAATCATTACCACCCTAGTAAATGATTGTCGTACCCTTATCGGATACTAAAGTCACTCTCCTAAGTTGACAATCTACAACTGCATTGTACTTGGACAGCCAATCCCTTCCTAGGATTACATCATATGAACTCATGGGGATTACAATCAAATCACTCTTCAAGATCTCATCCCTAATCTTTATTTTACAAGATTTACATACACAGTTTACACACACCTGCCCCAAGAGTGAGGCTATAACTAAGGGTTTGTTAAACTCTTCTATTTATAAGCGCAAGGCATGTACAAAAGAGCTTGAAATGAGAGAATGTGTAGCATCAGTATCAAATAATACGTGTGCTAAGGACTGAGAAACTAGAATCGTACCATCCACAACTACATTGCTAGTTTAGGCATCCGAACTCCCTGATGTCATCGTGTGAACTTGAACTGGAGCTTTCCCCTTTCCTCTACCAACAATGCTAGGTCCTGGGTTAGTTGGCCGATATTGCTGCAGGGAAGGTGACTGCACACTAGTTGTACTTAGCACTCGATACTGAGGGGCATTACGTTGGAAGTTCTACGGCTAGTGTCCTTGTGCTGAATATGGCAATTGCTGGGGAGAGAACTGATGGAACTGGAGCTGAGGAAATTACTGAGGCTGATGTAGAGTCTGAGGTTGGAGCTAACTGTTGGCTCCTTCTCCGGCCTAATGTCCTATTCGAGCACTCCTGATTGGGCAGTTCCTCTTGATATGTCCTGGCTACTAGCAATAATGGCAATGGAAACTATAGGGATTGCCGCACCCGCTGTTGGATGAACTGCTGCTCTTAATATTCACGTTACCCTGTTGACTCTTCCCTTGAGTTGGACAACTGCTGGTGCTCCTCCTGCCGCTCCTTTGTAGTCCTCCAAACGTCTTTGCTCGATCCTCACAGTATTGCGAATAATCACTTTCCATAGATATTGCTGACGACACAAGAGCACTAAAATTCCTTAGTCGCAAGGCAACCACTTGCCGTCGAATAGAAGCCTTAAGCCCTTCTTAGAACTTAATGCACTTCTTGCATTCCGATGCCACTACAGATGGAGCAAACCTAGCTAGCTCATTAAACTCCGCCTCGTACTCCCAAACTAACATATCACCCTATTGTAATTTGTAAAACTCAGCCACCTTTTGGTCTCTATATCCTTGTAGAAACTTGCGGTCATAGAATTGCTCCTCGAACCTGTCCCAGCTAATATTCTCATCGTTCTCCAGGTGTTTAGCTTGCTTCCACCAAGTATTAGCACCACTTTTAAATTTATAGGCTGTAAACTCCACACGATACTCTGTTAGCACGCCAAGAGTATCCAGATTTTTCACAATCGAATCTAACTAATATTCGGCCACTAGCGGGTCCCCATTTCGGTCGAAGGTCGAAACAGATGCACACTGAAATTCCTTAAAGTACACATGCCGACGACTAGCCTCGGAATCCTCTGGTCTTACCCTTGCTGCCATCTGTCGGAAAGCAGCATACATGGCCCTCATCATGCCCTCATCAATTCCAAGATCAACGTCAGCGATCGAACGACATCTAGGTGCCATTCTCTCACTTCTGAAAACAAAATTGGACTGTCAATGGTATTTCATTGTCGTACCTATATGTGCATAATTCCCAAGGTTCATAACCTTAAGTTTTGATACCATTCTGTCAAGCCCCGAAATACAAGAGATGACGTGGCTGTTTAATTAAGTTAATTACGAAGAAATTTTAATTAAAATACAAGTTTAAGAATTTGATTAATTATCAAAAATGTGATAATTTAAAATCCTTTTAAGCATATATAATAATTAAACAAAAAAGATATAAACAAAATAAGATAAAACAATAAAGATAAGGAAAATGTAGGTGTTGGGTCCCATTGACCCTCAACTTATGCACACACATAATATCGACAGTAATTAAATTACAACCACGGTTTAAAATAAAAAGAAAGATTAAAATAATACATGCCTTGTTTTTATAGTTCAAATAACTTACACTGGTTCCTCTACTGCTCACAAGTCCGGTCGGTGGACTCTTCGTCGATCCTAAGCTAAATTCTACCTAGAGGAAGAAAGAGATTTAAAAACAAACAAAAAGTGAGCGAAAGACTCAATAGGACTATGCTTTAAAAACAGATATTTAATTTAAATAAAATTTTACTTTTCAAAGCAATAATCAGAAAACAGAGTTAAATAAATAAATCCATCTAAATATATCCTATTTAAAATAGTTCGTCCAGAAAGTACTTTTTTATCTTTTCTAGGCAAACCATAATATTCACCATCGAAGTGGCCCAATTGGGTTTCGAAACCTGCCCTTAAGGTCGCGTGTTACACGACCTGATCTCTGATATGGCATCATGCCCATCTATGTATTTCTATTATTATTTAAAACCCATTTACAGAGTATATTCATTTATGTTCATTATGTGGTTCAGTATAAAAATCACTTCATTCTACTTGTTTATAAAAGCAACTCGTAAAATCACTTTTCACTCATTCATTGAAAATATTTTGAAAGAAATCATTTTAAGGCCAAAATCATTTTAAAACTAGGCTATCAAGGAAAGAGGTAGAAGTTCTATCTCAATACTCGTGCCAATATCCCACACCGCAGTCTTGGTCCACTATATGTTAGCTGTGCAGAACCATTTAAATATATAAATCAAGTCTGTTGGTTTCTAGCTCAAGATATCCTATGTTACTAAATTATCTCATGGTGTCCCAATGTGTCATTTATGTTTATAAAATCATACTGTAACGTTAAAATCTCAATCGGGGTTCAAAACGGTGAAATCATGTGAAAAACAACAAATTCTCACTATGCCCGGTGGCCTACCGGTCTTCTTGGTTCGACCTACCAAACTATGTAGTTCGGCCTACCAGCAAATCAGGTCCAGCCTGCCAGAATTCCCAAGTTCAACCTACAGATCGTATGAATCCAACCTGCTAAACTCATAAATCCAACCTACTGAATTGAAAAATTCTAAAATTTTCCAGAACCCGAGTCTCAGCCTTCCAAGCTCACTCTTAATTTCAACCTGTTTTATCGAATCCCAAGCATAAATAATGATCATAATTGATAAAAAAAAACATGTTAGAACACTTTTAAACTAATTTTAACAAGTTTTACATAAACAATTTCGATTAAATCTAAAAATAGAAAAAAAAAAAAAACTTGATTCAAATTTATTTTTCTCTAAACTAAGCTTAAATTTTAGTTATTTTAAGTTTCTCTAACTTATATTAAAGGTTTTCTAAGCTTAAACGAACTTAAATTTCAAAATACAAAAAAAATTAAAAAATTGAATAAGTTTTAAAATTTAAAAACTAACTTTGAATTTAAGCTTTGATTCGTAGTTGTAATCGTCTAAATGCGTTCCTGAACTTTCAATCTACTAAAAACCGAAGCTTAGGCTTAATTTTGAAATCAAATTTGGGAGAACGAGAGAGAAAGAAAGAGAGACAGTGAGAGGGAAAGAGAGAGACGAGAGAATGAGAGAGAGAGCTGAGTGAGGAAAAAGGAAGGAGAGAGAGAGATAAATAGAGGGAAGGGGAGCAAAACCAACGAAAAGAAACCATGTATCACCCACAGTTTTAAAAAAGGACGTGATTAGTATTTGACAAATTATTTTGTCTCAAAATTCAAAATATAAATAAAAATAATTTAAAGTAATTAAAAATCATTAAATTAATAAAAAATGACATTAATTTAAAAATTTTACAAAATAATCAAATTAAATTTAAAACATTCATTATGATATACTAATCTATCATTTTACACACTAATATCACTTAAGTAAACTGGAGGTGTTACACCAACACCCCTACATGAGATGCTTAGAAATTAGAGTTCTCCAAATCTAATATAGAACTCATTGCGGGAGAACCTGATTTCCAGTATTTTATTAGGAAACAAAAAGAGGCATGCCTCAAAATGTGTAACGAACTGAAGAAATGGTAACAGCAATACCAACAGCGGGGAAAAAGTTGAGTTGGACCATAACATATAACTACCACCTTAGCGCATCACATGAAGCGTCAAGATAAACATGCCAAAAAAAGGAGTAACTAATTTCCACTGTGTCACAAGGAGGCATCAGATAAAACATGAAGCGACTAAATTTGTGAAGAAAAGGGAATATCAAAAGAAAATAATAAAAGGACCAAAAAAGCTACAATTTCAGAACATTTTAATTATATAAAAATAGCACAAAATCTCCCTTAACTCTCTAAGATGATGCAGGCTTCTCCTCCGCAGCCGCTTCAAAAGTCTCCCCAGGGACAAGATCAGGAACCTGATCATCATCGTCCTCTTGTGCAGCACCAGCACCAGCACCGGCCTCAGCACCTGGAACCTGCTTCTGAAACTGCTCCGCTAGCTTCTTCAGGTTGTCCAAATTATCAGGTCCTAAAAATATTTCAGGGATGGCGTTAAGTTCAAAGTTCTATAAAGTATAAACTAAACAAGATCAAAATAAAGATGACGTTTGCAAGCATGGTACCCAATTGGTTGAGGATGCTAGGAAGGATGTCCTGCAATTCTGGAATAGAAAAGATTCATATATTAACCCAGGCACCAGACAATATGATAGTTACAGAAGAAGAAAACACGAAACATGAATTAAGATTAAAAATTAATAAATAAATAAAAAGAGTTCAAAATCAGGATTCCTCTCAGAATAGGACTGTATCTATTAGCCCACCCCAGCAATATTAATCGTTGTTATGAGCAGAAAGAAAGCCCCAAAGCTAAGAAACGGGTTAAACCACATTTCAACAACATCAAAACAAAATCCAGTACCACATTTCAAATTTGACACGAGCTCATTTCAGTTTTTGCAGACTAGAACATACCAATACCAACCCATTACGCATATGCCCAGCAATTATAATGTTATAATATACATGTGACAGAGCCAAGCTAAATGATAAATAACTCATTATCCCAGAATTTAAAAAAAAAAGGAGATAGAACAATACTCTTTGTTTGAGGAGAACCACTAACAACCCAAGTGTTGGCAGCAATGGATGCTTGAACTGAAACATAAAGAAAGAAATAATCAATTAAGGGTAAAGAAAAGAAGACAAAAGATGACTATATATGCAAGTCGAGGTAAACTCTAAGAGTCACCTTTGGGGTTTAAGAACTGGATGACAACATCATCCTTAAAGATGTTAACTTCCTCAATTGCGGGGATTGCATTGACCCCTATTCTCTTCAGGGTGCTCTGAAGCCTCTTGTCGTCCGTAGTGGTCGTCTTGTGCACGGCCTTCTTCTTTCTGTGGTTAAAGGCACACATCCAAAAATCAGAATTAAAACAAACTGAAAATCTTAATTAAAATAAAGACAAGGAATTCCTGTTATTTACAAATAAGCCAGTATAATGGCAACGATGTTCCTTTTGGCCATTGTAAATGTTCAGAGCAATTGTGTTTTGGAATACCGAACTCTCAAAAGCTGATTTAAAAATAAGTACTTTAAAAACATTAATGTAGTAACGCTTGGCTAAGTTGAATCACAACTATTTTCTTTCTCACGGGACAGCTAGAGTGTGTTTTTTGTTTAAGCTACGCCAATACCGAAGAAAATAAGGAGATCCTATACGATTGGGTCCTCCAAGAAAAAGCCTATTAAGCTACATAATAACTTAATTAACAATGTTAAACTTGGCATTATTAACGCCGCTATATATATACCTTCTCACGCTACCTTTCCCACCAGTGCGGACGGCACCAGCCATTTTCATAAGTTTCTCCACATTCATCTGTAAAGCGAAGCAGAAATGATAAAATTTGTTAGAAAACAATAAGTCCCAAAAGCGTGAATTCAGCATTGCATATGAAAAGTGCTAAGCTAGAGAAAGTTGCATGTCAGAGGGTTGAAAACAGCAATCAACTAAAAACTAATACTTTACTATATCAAGTTTTACAGCTTTAATGAAACAACATCAATCTATCTCGGATAATTCATTAGATTTATTTTCACCCAAGTTTCAGTTTTAAATTTTGCTGAATCTCTTATAAGTTCGGTTATGCCAATCTTAAAACAACATAGATGGTTTTGAATGACAAAACATTAAACAAAATTTCCACAGTAAGCTCTATTACAATAATCTTAAAAAAGCCTTAGATTCATCGAGCTTCTAAAACACCTCATTAACAAATCCTGTATAAGCTCATCTAAGACCACACACAGAAGGCAAAGCACCAGAGCAAATAAATTAAACCCTTAGCCATATCCACAGAGACAATAAACGATAGAATCCTGCGATCAAATCCCCTGATCAAACAACAACGAACACTATCATTTCAACAATTCAAAGACTAAAATCCCCAAAAAAGCTATCAAATACCAATAATTTCCCAATTAAAACCCTAAATATTCACAATCACTGGTGAGAAAAGCGAATAGATGATGAATTCAGAAAGGTTTTACCTTGGCGAGGGTTTAGGTAGTGGAACGAAAGATTGGTAAGAGAGAGAAAGGGAGAAGAGGAAGAGAGAGAAAGATTAGGCCCCAGACGGCGCTAAGGCAGCCCTTTCGTGCCTATAAAGGAGCGGCCGAGATGATAACGTATGTGGGTGATGATCGAACGGTCCCCGTTTCATCTCGGTCAATCGATTTCTCATACACCTCTAACGATAGGGTTGGGTTAAAAAGCTACTTCTTCTTATGCCCAAGGTGTATGATAGCTAATCTGTACCCTCATATTTTGCCGTTCGATTCAATACTTCTTATAAACTGGATTTTTTTATTTGGTGAAGTATTATCAAATGGATCAATCACTATTACAAAAAAAGCAAGGTTAACTGAAAAAAAATAGGGTGTCTTTCGTCACAATACCATGAACCCTTTTTTTTTCTTTTTTAAGACCAGATCATTCTAAGTCAATTTGATAAATACTACTTTTACAGCATCGTTTTTAAGTCTTACCACTTTTGGAACAAAGTTTAAAACACTTCACTTTCAAATATTATAAAAACATAATTGATCACAAGTATTTGGGGTTAAGGTTAAGGTTAGGGTTAAGGAAATAAGTATTAGCTAAAAATATTTTAATCTTTTTATTACAAAAAGTAGTATAAATCAATTGACAAAAAAAAAAAGAGATAAAACACAATAATAATAGTAACGAAGTGGTATACCAGATTATTCATTAGATCAATTCATGTCACCTCTCTTATAAGTCATCTCCATAAGAAAATGGTAAAACCAACCAATAAAATAGAAAGAGCTTGATTTAAATCTACCCAAAATGATGGGCCAAGTATTACATAGCACATTGATCGCACAAGACCTCCTAATTAGGATCGACAATATTTGAAATGAGGGACATCCTGACGGGGGAAGAAAAAAAATATTATAACCTTGCCACCTGTTGGTGGTGTGCTCAATGGACGTCGTGGCTACCCTTATCTTACTTTTTTTTTTCCTTATTATGATGTCTTTTTGTCTTCTTGCTTGGTTCAATTTGATATTCTTTTTTTCCCCCTAAATTGGTATTTGTAAATGCCTTAATAAATCGGTCTAGTTTGTAATGTTATAGATTATATATTATTTATATTGCAATTTACTTTTTTTTTTTTTGTTATTTTTACTCGTGTAGGGCCATGCCCACAGCTTGGCTTCAAAGTGGGCTATAATGTGCTTGGCTACTGTAAGTATCCCCCCCTTTTCTTTTTCGAAAATAGCAAATTTTGAAAATATTGTAGTGAATATGAAATAAATGGTAAAAAATTTATTTACAGTATAACAAATTTTTATTTACATGGTATATAGATTTAATGCAAAGAATTTATTTACTCCTTTTATTTACAATGCAAATAATTCTTATTTACACAATAAATAAATTATTGTTGTAATTTTGTTATTTAGTACAAATATTTTTAAAACCTTCTATTTACTTCAAAAAGATTCAAAATTTTGTTATTCCTCTCATTCTTCTTTTTTTTAATAAAAAAGGGAAATGATTTGATCTTCAAATCCTCTAACTCATATATGGGGTAAATCTTTCATATATTAAAAATACAAATTTCTAATAGTCACAATCAAGAAAAACTTTAGAAGAGCCAGTTCATGAGGGTTGTGTTGGTTTCATTAAACGTTTTTAGTGAAAATAGCAGAAATGTAGTAAAGGTGCGAAACATATATGTTGATGGCCAATTTCATACCAGACCCCTCTGATAGCCCAAGCCCAACATTCTTGTCCTACGGCGTCAACATGCTTGTTTTTGTGGACCCAAGCTACGCTGGGGAAGTATCATGGCTCATGGTTTGGTCGGCCATGAGGAGTCAAATGGGCTAGTTTGTTTTAGTTCAATTCAATTTTGAGTCCCGCTTGGGGGATTTCGAAATTATTGCCTTAGTACAACCCAAGGAATTAAAACCCAAGCACCAAAGCCTTTTTTGTAGTAAAAATGTCGAGAAAAATCCAACGATGAAGCACCAGGCATACATTTAGAACACCCAGCACACCTCCAGAGGGGCCCCGCCTGCATCGCGATAACTTTTTTGCAAGCCATAAGTCTATCGTTGGAGGCAT
The DNA here is from genome assembly GCA_946598075.1 of Artocarpus hirsutus. Lineage (NCBI taxonomy): Eukaryota > Viridiplantae > Streptophyta > Magnoliopsida > Rosales > Moraceae > Artocarpus > Artocarpus hirsutus. The sequence continues at coordinate 14,752 of CAMOHE010042753.1, read as the reverse complement.
CATGCACTCACCTCTGTCACCAATTCTCACCCATAATTTTGACAGAGTTGTGATTGTGTCAGAAATTTCAAACTTGACAAAAATAGAGAGACCTAACACCGAAAGGAAAAGCATGCTTGTCCGCACTTCAAAAATAGATAGTCAGACTTAGTCAAACCACCTAGGAGCATCAAGCTTAGAAAAGCTCTAGAGCAACCTTAAATGTATGCCCTTTTTGGCCGATCTGGAAATTAACCTTCGAAAGCACTTGACGTCAATTGCTTCGAAGGGAAACGGAGCCAACACATATGTTGGAGCATTTGGAGATGAGTTTTGGAACAAGTTAGTTACCTTTACTGTTGTGACGACCCGCCTTTTCGGGCAGTCACTTTACTTTCTTAAACATTATTCTTAAACAGTAATCTTACTTGCTTAGTAAGAAAAATACTGAAATAATTTTTTTTTCCTTTAAACATACTTACAAGCTATTGCGACTTCGGTCGCATTTCAAGTTGAGACCTCGCTTAACATTTGACTTTAAAACCATTTCAAATCATTGCTTAAAACTTAACAAGGAACATTTATTAAATCATAGCTTAAAACTTCACTTTATAATTTTATAACACATTTAGTACAATGTATCTTAAAACTTTTGAAAACATTTCTTAAAACTTTGATTTTCTTAAAACTTTGAAAACATTATATTAAATAGTGGAAAACCTTTTTTTTCTGTGTAGCGGAAGCAACTGTGGTGGTATCCATACTCAAATCTTTACATATACCCTCTGCAGCACCCAACTTTTCTAACAGGTCCTACTAGTCGCCCATAAAACTTCCTACAGCATGAAGAAACTTTTTATGAGCTTACGCTTAGTAAGTTCAAACATAAACTCACAAATCATTAAACATACTTTAAAAACTTTTCTCATAAAAACCTTTCTCTTGAAACATTTTTCATAAACGTTTTTTATAAACATTTTTCATAAAACATTTCTAAAATGTTTTTCATAAACGTTCTCATAAGGTATTTCTGTAACGTTTTTCATAAACGCTTCTCATAAAATATTTAACATAAAACAATCCTCAGATTGCTCTTCATAAACATCATTTATGTTTTCATAAACACTTAATATAAAACATTCTTCAGAATGTTTTCCATAGCATATAAATGTTTCATAACAAGAAAAACAAGAAAAATCAAAATACATGTTTCTATTTATGCTCAATTATGAACTTTCGATTATGAATGTCTTATGAACATTCTTTTCTTACTTTAACTTTCTATCCTTGTTTCTTAACTTTCTATCCTTGTTCCTTAACTTTCCTTATCTTACTTTAACTTTTTGTCATTGCTCCTTAACTTTTCTTATCTTACTTTAGTGTTCATGCTAACATCATCGATTATGAGATTATAAACATGATGCTTTCCTTGTAGAAGACTTGAGACCATCGACCATCGAGGTCATGTACCTCACATCTAGGAGGTCAAGCTTTAATTTTTCTTTTGGTACCTCACATCAAGGAGGCTGGTACGACACTTTCTTTTATCGCCTGTGCTTTACCTTCTTTTTAACGTTAATGAACATAACAAATGCTAACACATCATATACAAACACCTTTGCAAATCATATCTTATACTCTAAAACCTATTGCATAACAAATGCAACTTAATTATATAACAAATGCAACATAAAACGCAAACACATTTTGCAAATCATAACTTTTATTCTGAAGCTTATTGCATAACAAATGCAACTTATTGCATAACAAATGCATCATAAAACTTATAACTTAAACTATAAAAAGTTATGCATTATCAAAATGCAAAACATACTTTAAATACTTTGAAAATCATAACTTGAACTTTTAAAAACATTATGCATATCAATATACAAATAGACTTTAAACATAACAGTTGCAAATTCATTGTAAATCTTGCTTTGAATCTTTAAAACTTTTTGCATAATAAATGCAAACATACTTTAAAAGAAACTTGCATAATAATTGCAGATTCATTTATAAATGTATACATAAATATTTAAAAATCATTTATTTCATGTTGTAGGTGAAGTTTGAGACTTACCTGGACTTAGCTCTAACGTTCACTATTCCATTCATGTCTCATTCTTTTTTCTTTCGTTAGTCGGCCTCTATGTCTTGATCAAATAACAGCTGACTCATCAATTAACTTTCTTTTTATCAATCTACTTGATTCATAATAAAACGTAAATATTAAACATTCATTTCCTCTTAACTTAACTTGGTACTCTCTCGGTTTACTTTCTTTACTTAACTTTACAAACCATCGGTTTACCTTTCCTTCACTTAGCTTTGTAACCCACCGGGTTACTTTTTCTTTTAACCTTGTAACCCACCGGGTTACCTTTCTTTTTTTATTAGACTTTGTAACCTACCAAGTTACGTTTATTCTTAAGCGTCCCTTAATTAAATTTTTGTCTCACTGGTGATTTCGTTACTTAACGTATTACTGAACATTTTTTGTCTAAGAACGTTATGCTAAATTGGAGTGTTCGATTCCATTCTAGCCGTTCTCTCAAAAATGACGACTTTACCCTTAACGGGTTTTTTGTCAACTTCGTAACTCTATAAAACCCATTACGTAGCTTTAACATTTCATTACTTACATATTACGAAAAAATTCCTGCTAAGGAACATTTTTCGATATCTAGCGGTTCGGGTCCGTTTTGGCCATTTTTCGTAGAATGACCATTTTGCCCCTAACGTTTTTCTTTTTTTTTTTCCTTCCCTAAACTTTAAATTCTTAAAATTTAGCATCTATGATACTTACTGCCTACAGTAGTGTAGGAAACCAACGTTCCGTAGTGAAAACCTAGTTTTTACATAATTTTACGGCTTTGGCCCGAAGTATAAAAATATTTACATTTTTGCCCTCAAAACCAAAAATAACCAATTTATACCAAAATGTTTAGTTTTTCACAACGAATAAAAGTTACAAAAGCACTATGGTCAAATTTCAAACATTTCTTAACATTTTCATTTCTTGAAATTTTGGACATTTTGTGTCCAAAATTTCGTAAAATTCATAACTTCTAAATCGGGTAGAATTTTGAGAAACTGTCTATGTTATCCCAACAGTTTTAACGCGTTCTACAACTTTTGTGTTGTAACTTTCTTGAAATTCCAATGTTTAGGTAGACTTTTTGGCTGATTTTCAAATCTGCCAAGAATACCCTTTTTCTTTGCAATTTAGTCCCCTTTGAAATTTCACAAAAACCATTACTTTCTTCTTTCCATCATCATCACCATCAACATAAAACATAAAACAATCATGCCATAATGTCCATTTACATGCCATAGACCAAAATCATTTTATCAAACACATGGTATGCATGTAAATTTCAAATAAAAAGTTTAAAACTTTGTCATGTCTTTTCCTCCTAAACTTGGCCAACCTTTTTGTCCCTCCTTTGCCAAGCTCAAAACTTTGTCATGTTTTTTCCTCAAAACCATGACAAAACTCAATCAAGGCCCATCCATACCTTTGAATAAAAATCACTAAAATCCTTAGAAAAAGTTTAAAAATTTACCTCCAAAGTTTGCAAAACTTTGCACCAAAACATTAGGCTTGCCTTAAGCTAGATTTGGAGGCTTGTATCCATCAAACTTTGATAGACAAATTGCCCAAGGGGCTGCCGGGTCCATGGGGGAAAAAATGAAAAATTTTCTTTTCTTTTCTTTTCTTTCTTTCTTTCTTTCTTTCTTTCTTTTCCTTTCTTTCTTTCCTTCTTTCCTTTCCTTTTCATGCTCCCTTTTCTTTCTTTCTTCTTTATCTTGCACGTTGGAGTCCATTATATGAATTGATTCACCTTTTTCTTTTCCTGTTTTCTTTTCTTTTTTTTTTTATAAAAAGGTGATGAGTCATCACCTTGGTAAGCAATTAGGTTACTTTGGGTGACCAAATGTGATTGGGCCATATTTCATGGTGCAGTGGTCCAATCAAAATCCATTAAATGTCCACCAAACTTTTTACGCAGTGTAAGTTTATACTGATAGTATTTTTTCTATACTGCCAGTATTCTTTTCCATACAGTTCATGAGGTCTCATAACCTCCCATACTTATTTTCATCCATCACATAATATAATTCCAATATTATCTAAGTTTGTACAGTCTAAATTTATACTAACAGTATTTTTCTTATACTATCGGTACATTCTCTACACTGTTACAGCATTCCTTATTCATCCGTATTCTCCAAACAGTATTTCTCCTATACTGCTTCAACTTAAACAGTTTAATTTATGTACTGCTTAACCTTAAACAGTCCAATTTCTACACTGTATTACTTTTACAGTGTAATTTTTATACAGCGTAACTTTATCAGTGTACTTCCTTACACTGTGTTATTTTAATACCTTATAATTTTTTGTATTATTATATGGTATTTTTTCTTAAACTGTATTTTTGTCTTAACATAATCCTTAAATTATTGAATTTTGTAATGTAGTAAAAATGCTCAGGTGTTGCAACTATAAATTCCCTTCTTCTCCTTCATTCAACATAACAACATCAAGTGGACTTAGACTCATAAATTCTTCATCATTTTTTACTCTGCAAATTCCAACAAATCATCTTCTTCTGCTAAGTTTATGTTCCTCAAACTTGATAGATTTATAGAAAATTCTCAGAAAACTTGTCGTCTCTGCTGTTGGAGATCGAGTCCCTCCTACGTTACTCGCTTTAGTCTCTTTGAATCTTACAAAATTGCTACCAAAACACTTAGAAGCCTTGTTGAAGTTAAGCTTCATTCTTTGATGGTTTGGACACAACAATGAACGCCTCAAGAGCACATTTTTTGAAAAACCTAAAGAACACCAGAACCACGTATATCAACTCTCTTTTGATGAACCCAGTGACAAAGGCGACCTGTGTTTAGCTCCAGAGCATATTTTCTAGAAAACTCAAAAAACTCTAGAACTTATCGTATCAGTCTCCTTTTACCGATCTACAAAAATAAACTAGATCTGACGATGAAGGCTGCTTTGTCTCTATCCTCTAAAGCCATTTGGATACTAACCCTACTAATAAAGTGACGAGACCCTTGAATCAAATCAGTCTCCAAAATCGTTTAGAAACAAGTTTGTATGAAACCGCGATCCATTGCTTAAAATGAAGCATGAACCTTGGTATAAGAAAGACACCACAATCAATTATAGAATGATTGATTGATAAGTTGAAGGTGAACGCCATGAAAATTTTGATAAGTTCAAAAAGTTCTCAAAACAACGAGAATTTTGATCTCACAAAGTATGAATAAAATCTAAATTATGTTGTGTTTCATTACGCTAATGGCTATTAATAATACAAGAAATCCACCAATTAGGCAACTAGAAGTCAACCTTAAAGTCACCTATCTAGGAAGGAAACTATAACTTAGAAATTAGGAAATTTAAACAAAGGAAACTTAATAAACTAATACCCTATCTTCCCATGCCTACCTTCCACAGTCAAGTAACAAGATTGGCGCTTATGGAAGAAAAGGAAACTAACTACATAATAAGATAAGTGCCAAATTCTCAATCAGGAAAGTAATTAAATGGAAACTAACCAAATGGGAAACTAACCAAATTAAAAAAGGAAACTTCTTAAATTGGCATGCAAGCCTTACAATTAAGCAATAACAAATAAGGAAACTACTCAATTATGGATTGGGTGCTCTTATTATTCCAGCTCCGAATCAATACTCAAGAAAATTATTTATCTGCATCTTGTTAAATAAGGAATGGATTCCATCTTATAATATAACATTACTGGCTACATGCTTCATGATGCCTCCAAGATATGAAGAATAAGATTTGATTCTCAAATCTATACCGAGTAACTAAAAAGACATAAATCCCTCTAGCACCAAAGGAACTTATAAAACCAAGATAATTTTTTAAAATAGAAGCATGTTCACCTTATTCAGTAACTTCTTTCACTTGCGCAGCTAATGAAGGCTCTATAGCAACATCAACTGAAAATTTGGTTGTCATTGACTACTTGTTTCACAGACCTCCTCGAGCATCAATGAATTGCCTGAAAGGTAACTTTTCTCAAACAACAATTTGAGAATCATCCTGAACACCGCTCTGAAAATAATCTTCATTTTTGACAACCCTGTCCATCTTCCCAATTAGTAAAATTGCATCTAAATGAAAAACAAAAAATAAAACAAAAAATTTAGTCAATTTTTTTATTTGAGAAACCTAAATCTTGTAGCCTTTGGAAATTGCATCTGTCTCTTTGAGCAAATCTATAGTCTCCTTTTCAAACTTATTAGTGTTTGGGAAAAACACCATGAAACTTTCCAATTCATCAACTACAGCAATAGACCCTGAAATTAGCCCACCATCAAAAACCTTGAACCAATTTAGATCACTTTCTTCCAAGATCTACTGTGCAATGTGCCTCGTTTCTAGTTTTGAAAAACTCCTACCCAAGACAAATTTTTCGGCTATAGAAACCCAACCATAAAGTCTTTTCCAAAAAAGGTTGGAAGCTTTCCATATGAGTGCACATTTTTCCAAAGTCTTTCTTTCTTAGAATAGTGATTAGAGGAGAAGTACGTCTTTGTTTGGAAAGCCTATTTGTTTGAGTTATAGCAGGAAAAAATGGTGACCTCTGGCTGGCAGTTGTTGAGATCACCTTGCTCGTCTACCTCGCCAAACTTAGCCCTAATCACTTCAAAATCTGCATGCCCAGCTCTAATGGCATTGAAACTGTCACCAATTTCTCTAGAATCATGAGACCAAGCCCCCATCACACTAGCATTAGCCCCAATTATACCATAAGCACTAAGCCAAGTACTTGTAGCATCGAAATTTGTGCCTCTACTTACCACTCGACCCTGTTGTTGTGTGCCATGAACTCACTACCGTTTGTCTCAAATTTGATTGATTCTTTAAGAGATAGCAAAGAATAGCTCAAATCGTGCGATTTGGCCAAAAACTCAAGCGAACCTTTTGGACTAGCCATCGGATCATTGTTTGTCTCCTTTGTTAGTGAACCCAGTCATGACATGCCTCCATTCAATTGTCGTTTGCACTGCCTCCAACCTGACCTCCACACGGAGTAAACACTGTGCCAAGCCATAGGTTAGAATCACTGTCCAAACCAACAACTCTGTGCGTGACCAAAGTGGATTTGGACCTGAGGTCACCTTGCTGTAGATCAGCTTGTGAACCCAAGTCCTAGTCATAATTTAAGCCACCTTCACCTTACCCAAGGCCACTATCTCTGAAATCAACACCAAATCGGAGTCTCTGATTGTTGCTTTTGTGATTTCTCACACCGCCACCATTTGTATCTATATCTCCATTGTTGTAGTAAGCATCTCTCCCAACGCACTTTTCCAATCATTGACTTCTAGCTAAATCAGCAATTGGAGGTCACGACCTCAACTTTTGGCAGTCTCATTGCATCATCTGTCATTACGTTCTCCTCCATCACTGAAATAGGCGCCATCATCCATCTATCCCCGTTCATGAGTTGTGACAGCCTATCTAACTTTTTAAAAATTTATTGTCATTTTATCCATGTTTGTCAAGCTTTTCCTTACATCATATAGATTTGCCATGCCCCAAAATTGAGGATCTAATACCAATTGATAAGAACCCAGTTCATACTGGGACCATACTAATTGTTAAATACCCATGGGTAAAACTCACCTCTAAAAATGGGTTTGCAGGGACAGAGAGCCCATAGGTTTATAAGCCACCAACCAATTTCATACTTAGTCAATGTGAGATCATAATATATACCATCCTATCACAAGTAACCCATAAAATCACATAAAATTTCTTATATGCTTCAACTTTTGACATTAATAGTTTGGGTACAATGTCTTTAATAATTTTGTACATGCTTGCTGAATGCTTACAATCAAGATATGCCCATATTACTTATGCACCTTAATTTGATAATCAAATATACAAACATATACAATATTTATGGTGACACTGGTAAAATTCTACGTGCCTTGTACTATGAAGTAATGTGTAATAATCTCAAGGTTTTCCTCTTTAGATCCGTTGTCTATCCCTTTGAAAAATAAGGTGTTTATATCTCTGCATAACTCACCCAATGCCTTCTACAACGTAATTCTTGTGAAACTCATTTCTATTTTAAGATTGAATTTAAACAAGAAATATTCATTCCCCACAAATACACCATTCATAACCTTCTAGATCCCTCAATAAATCAAAATGCTACAACAATATGAAAGAGGAGTAAAAATGGTGTAAACTAAAACTAAACATTCTACTTTTAAGGCTCTTAAAATTTCCTCTCATTTCTTAATAAAAATAAGCTTAGCTTATAAAAATATTATTAAAAATAGCTATTTTGATAAAAATAATAGATTTATAAAATATAAAGGCTAAAATATCAAACTTAATCTTGAAAGACCCTTAAAATGCCAAAAAAGGCAAAAATTGGGAACATAGCACAGCTAGTTGGTTTTATGGCCAAGTCATCAGGAGCAAATATGGTCTATAACCCAACAGCTAGGATTCTAACCTTGTTAATAGAAGCACCCATAGAAACCCCTGGAAATTCATCTCTTACGACCTAAATCCTTTCCTTGAAAAAGTGAGGTCGAAGATAGGAGATGGAAGTATAGTAGGTTTTGGGAAGACAAATGGTGTGGTGATTGGCCTTTAGCAATCGCTTTTCCTAGATTATATAGGTTGGTGAGGGAGAAAGAGTTCAAAATTAAGGAGATAGTGGGGGGCGAGGAGGGCTCCATTCCTAACTGTAATTGTAGATTTAGAAGGAATTTGAATGATTGAGAATGTGAGGACTTTTTAGATATATTGAGCTCCTTACAAAATTTTTCATTAGAGAGCTCATTTTCTAACTAAAGAGTTTGGATTGTAGCTTCTTTGGGGTTTTCTTGTAACTCTTTCTTTCGATCTTTGAGTTAGTGCCCGAACCGTCTTCTCATTGTACCCATTGAATTCATTTGGAAATCTTATGCTCTGATTTGGATTAAGGTTTTGCTTGGTTATTTTTTGATAAGAAATTGAACACCTGTGATTTAGTGTAGAGAAAACCCCTTTTCATTGCTTTGTCTCCCAGCTGGTGTGTCATGTGTAGGGAAAGCAAAGAAACTACAGATAATTTTTTTTCTCCACTATAAGATGGCCAGAATGCTATGGACTAAGGCTTTTAGGAAGCTTTGCTTCCTTGGGCAAGCCCTGCCCAAAGCAACTCGTTATTGATAGAAGTGTTATTTGGGTTTGGAAAAGGAAGGAGAGGCAAAACAATGTGGCAAGCAAAGGTTCTAGCTACATTATGGGTTATATGGGTTGAGAGAAACCATAAAATCTTTGAAGAAAAGGAGATTAATGGTGAAGATCTGTTTGAGAAGGCTAAGTTTCTGGCCTCTCTCTAGTCATCCACAATTATGTCTTTTAAGGACTTTTCCTTATTTTTGATTTCGTTAAGTTGGAGGGACATTTTGGTTTAATTGTATTAGCCTGTGTTTTCTCGTGTTTTGTGGGTAGGCTGGTGAAGAAAATTAGCCTCGATCAGTTCTTGCCAAGTGTAATGATAGTATTCCTAAGCGAGTCCTATACTGTTTATACGCTTTGCACTTTGTATTCTGTCTATATTTTTGGTGATGGTTCTCTCAACTATCCATTTTTTGTATAAATTTTATTCATTCAATGAAAACCGTTTATTATTATTTTTTAAAAAAGTTGGTTTTATGGCCAAAAAGTGGCCTTGTTATTTACTAAATAATTCCAAAATTTTTCTAAAAACTTGGGTAGCACTTTGCCTCAATTTTAACACTCCTCAAAGCTTAGAATTCATCAAAATAACTTGCAAAAAAAAAAAATCAAAACTCCAAGATATTCACAAAACTACTTATCAATTCCAAATTCAACAAAATTCACATAATTCTAAAACTTTTTCATTTCAACCACCAAACCTTTTTATTAGACCATTATTCAATGATTCATAACCATGAAGAACACTCAAAAATCACTAAATATAACCTTCAAACAATCAATTTTCACGAACATAAAGGAGGCAAATAAAAAATTACATAGATATCACCTTGGTCTACTAGCTTGAACTCTTTACTTCCAATTCCACTTTCCTCACTTCCAAAAGATGAAACCAAGCCTTATGATCTTCTTAAACACTTAAAATAAACCCTAGAAAGGTTCATTTCACTACCCAAACCTTGATCAAACCACTTAGGAATGGCTTGTTTTCCTTAAACCCTAGCTGGAAATGAGGTTTCTCTTTGGAGAAGGGTTGGACTTAGGAGAAAATGGGTTGAAATGTACTCATCTACTAGCGTAATCTTTTTAAAGGACCTCACACAAAACTCCCATTACCTAACACTCAAGTATTCTCTTATTAGCTTGATTAGTGTCTTTGTTTTGTAGCTTTGTAACACCCCAAAGTTAATTAAATGGTATTAGAGTGTTAAATGGTGAATTAGTGTGCCTTAATGAGTATTTTAAACTTAATCTGATTATTTTGTGCAAATTAAGTAACCTTGTGTTACTTTATTCTTTTAATAATTTTTAATTAATCTAAATTGTTTTTAATTGTCAATTTAGAATTTTAACAAAGCAATTTGATTTGAAAACTGTGTGCTGTTGTACACAGTCTTGTAAAACTAATTGCCTTTTCTTTCTCTATTTATTTCACTCTCTCTCTCACTCTTCCTCACTCTCTCGCTCGTCTCTCTCTCTCTCTTTCTCTCTCTCGGCCACTATCACTCTCTCTCATTATCTCTCTAAAATTTTTGAATCAAAATTTGATTTCAAGCTTCGGGATTGTGGATTGAAGGCTCGGGAATGTGATTGAGCAACCACAAACTCGATTCAAACATCGATTCAAGGTTAGTTTTCAAAATTTTTAAACTTTCTCAATTTTTCAAATTTTCTTCCATTTTGAAATCTAAGCATTTCTAAGCTTAGAAAACCTTCAATTTAGGTTAGATGAACTTAGATTAGCAAGAGTATAAACTTTGTTTCATCAAAAACGGTTTTAAATTGAGATTTTTCATTTTTCTCAAAAATTTTCTCATTTTTGGAGTTTTTCAAAAATCTTGTTCAAAACTTGTTTTAATCCATTAAAAAGTGTTATATTCTGATTTTCTATTGTTTATGATGATTTCCCACGCCTGAGAATTGAGAAAACAGGTTAGATTTGAATATTTGGGTTCGGGAAGGCCGAGACTCGTGCGTGAAAATTTCTAGAGCTTCCTAGTTCGGCAGGCCGAACTTTGTGTTTGGCAGGCCGGATTCAAAGGATCGGCAGGCCGGATTCATACCACTGGCAGGCCGAACTTGGAAATGTTTGGCCGACTGGACTTGGTCTTCCGACAAGCCAAACTGTGTAGTTCGACCGGCCCAACCAGGGCAACCGGCAGGCCAGCAGGCCGACCGAATATAGTCAAATTTTACGATTTTTCACCCGTTTTCACTATTTTGAACCCTAATTGAATTTCTAACTTTATAAAATGATTTTATAAACCTAAATGGCATACTAGGACACCATGAGACGATTTAATAATTTAGGATATCTTGAGTTGGATGCTAGTAGACTTAGTTTGGATCTAAGGTTGTGCGTGGATCCGCGGAGCTAACGTATAGCGGACCGGGATTACGGTGTGGGACACCGATACGGATATCGAGATAGGACTTCTACCCTTCTTTGGTAGCCAGTTTAAAAATGCTTAGGCCATAAGTGAATTTTTAAAGAAAATGTTTTCAATGATTGGTTGGAAAAAGGATCTTTATTTACTGATTTCATAAATGATAGACTTGAGGTAATTTTTATAATAAACCTCATAATGAATGTAAATGATCATATTTGGTAAAACAAGATTTTGATAATCATGAAAAGATATATGTATATATATTTTGGGCATGATGCTATATCCGAGATTGGGTCGTGTAGTGAACGACCCTGGGGGCAGGTCCCGAAACCCAGCTGGGCCACTACGGTGGTGAATTACATGTGGTTTGCCCAGGAAAAGAAAATGGTATTCTTTCTGGTCGACCTATTTTAATTGTTTTGATAAGATAAGGTTTTTATTAAATTTCCATCTATTGATTTAATTACTTGTTCTAATTCATTTCCTATATCTTTATTCGATTTATGAAATTTCTTTTAAAGTTAAATATTTTCAAAATACAGTCCTACTGAGCCTTTCGCTCACGTTTTATTTGTTTTAAAATCTTAACCCTAGGTGGATATCAGCTTAGGATTGGAGAAAAGTCCGCCGACCGGACTTACAATCAGTAAGAGATTGGGTAGGTAGTACAGTAAATCAAGGCATGTAAGATCTTAACTTATTCTTTCATTATGGACTGTGGTTGTATAATAATATTGTCAGTACTACATATGTGTGCACAATATGTGGGCCAGTGGAACCCATACTCGTTCCACCCCATATTTAAATATTTTTAATGTTCTTTTATTTGTTTAATTATTATAATGGCGTATTTTATTTCCTTAAATTATTCTATTTGAATGATTTTAAAATTATCCCATTTTTATTTACAAATTAAATTCTAAAACCCTGTTTTTAACTAAATCGTTATTTAATTAATTTAATTAAATCACCATGTCACTTCCCGTACACCAGGGCGTGACAGAATGGTATCAGAGCTCAAGGTTATTAACCTTGGGAATTGTGTACACATAGGTACGACAATGAGATACCATTGACAGTCCAAATTTTGTTTTCAGAAGTGAGAGAATGGCACCTAGAAGTCGTTCGACTACGGATGCCGAGTTCGGAAATGATGAGGGCTATGTTTGCTGCATTCCGGCAGATGGCAGCAAGGGCAAGACTGGATGATTCTGAAGCTAGTCATCGGCATACGTACTTTAAGGAGTTTCGACGTGCATCTATACCGACCTTTGATGGAATAGGGGACCCGCAGGTGGCAGAATATTGGCTAGATTCGATCGTGAAGTACTTGGATACGCTTGGTGTGCCAACGGAGTATCGTGTGGAATTCGCAGCATATAAGTTTGAAGGTGGTGCTAATACTTGGTGGAAGCAAGCGAAATGCCTGGAGAATAATGGTAATATTGATTGGGACCAGTTCGAGGAGCTGTTCAATGATAGGTATTTTTCGCAGGGATACAAGGATCAAAAGGCGGCAGAATTCTATACGTTGCAGCAAGGCGATATGTCAGTCTGGGAATATGAGGCGAAATTCAATGAATTGGTGAGGTTTGCTCCCTCAGCAGTGACATCGGAGCGTGAAAGGTGTATTAAATTTCAGGAAGGACTTAAGGCTCCTATTCGACGACAGATAGTTGCTCTACGACTTCAGAACTTTGAAGAGCTTGTATCATCAGTGATATCAGTGGAGAATGATTACGCACAGTATTGTGAGAATCGAGCCAAGGCATCAGGAGGACCATAGAGGAGCGGCAGGAGGAGCGTCAGCAGTCGACTGACTCCGAGGAAGAGCAAGCAGGGTGGCATGAACAGCGACAGTAGCAGTTCATCCAACAACGGGCGCAGCATCCCCTACAGCTTCCATTGTCATTATTGCCAGCAGCCAGGACACATCAAGAGGAATTGCCCGATCAAGAGTGCTCGACTTCAGACCAGAGAAGGAGCTAGTCGTTAGCTTCAGCTTCAGACTCTACCTCAGCCTCAGCAATATCCTCAGCTTCCATTCCATCAGTTTTCTCCTCAACAAATGTCATATCCAGCACGAGGACATCAACAACAGAATTTTTAGCATAATGTTCCTTAATATCGAGCGCCGAGTACAGCTAGTGTCCAGTCGCCATCATCGCAGTAGTATCGGCCAGTTAATCCGGGAACTAGTAGTATGGGTAGAGGCAAAGGAAAAACTCTAGTACAGGATCACACAATGATATCAGGGAGTTCAGATGCCCAGACCAATAACGCAGTTGTCGATGGTACGATCATGGTTTCTCAATCTTTAGCACACGTGTTATTTGATACTGGTGCCACTCATTTTCTCATTTCGAGTTCATTTGTACATGCCTTGGGATTAGAGATAGAAGAGTTTGATGAACCCTTAGTTATAGCTTCACCCTTGGGGCGGGTATGTGTGAACAATATTTGTAAAGCTTGTAAAATCAAGATTGGGGATGAGATTTTGAAAAGTGATTTGAATGTAATCCCCATGAGAACCTATGATGTAATCCTAGGGATGGATTGGTTGTCTAAAAATGGTGCAGTCGTAGACTGCCAACTTAGGAAAGTAACCCTAGTGTCTGATAGGGGGACGGTAATCACCTACCAAGGTGGTGGTGTGTAATGACCTAGAAAATGTCATTAACAAAACCTAATATTTTATTGGGTTTAATTAATGAATTAACTTTTAAAAAATGTGATTTTTGTAAAAGTTGTAATTTTTGTATAAAATTACGATAAAGTATGAATAAACGGCATTGATTGCATATTTATGGGAAATATGATGAAATGTTGGATATGATAAAATACAGATTTTATGAGTTGAATTACTCAGAAATCTGTGAATAATATCCATAAAATGAATTTTATATCACAATTAATTGTGAAATTGTGGTACAAACGAATGAACGACTAGAATGCAATTAGGACACAGAAGTTGCCCGAACCCTAATTTGGAGTAGAAAGGAGGCCAGAGCAGTATAAGAATACTGCTAAGTGAAAATACAGATACAAAAAACGTTATGATTGGCCTCCAAAAGTGAACGAAAAGTAAGTTAAATATTTTTATACAGTCTAAGGATAGAAAATACAC